>JAVKPL010013685.1:0-78749 GCA_032173675.1 Gastrolobium villosum | reverse complement strand
TCTAGGGGCTAATTTTCCTTGTGACGCGTTTCGCCCCCCTATATCCGCCCTTCGCAGGACTAAATCCTCAACTTCAAATGACCGAGGTCGCACCTTTTTATTGAACCGGTTAGCCACCAGTTGTTTGGCCGCGTAATTTCTGCAGTGCGCCATAGTTCGGATTTCTTCTATTAGGTCAAGCTCAACCGCCACCTTGTCATTATTATCCTTCTCTGTTTGTGTGAGAGTTTGAACTCTTCTCCAAGATGGTTCCCCTAACTCCACTGGGATCATGGCCTCACATCCATATGTGAGTTTGAAGGGAGATTCGCCCACCGAGGTTTGAACCGTGGTTCTGTACCCCCAAAGCACGTAGTAGAGCTCTTCTACCCACTTACCTTTAGCGGATTGCTCCATACGTCGGCGTAAGCCTTCAACTATAACCTTATTAGCTGCTTCAGCCTGCCCATTAGTCTGAGGGTGTTCCACCGAGGCAAATCTGTGCCGGATGTGGAACCCAGTCATGAGGTGTTGAAACCCTTTGCTAGTGAACTGGGTGCCGTTATCCGTTACAATTTCCGCCGGGATACCAAAACGGCATATTACATTTCTTTCTAAAAAACGCTGTATACGGGCCGAGGTGATGGAAGCAATTGGCTCTGCCTCGATCCACTTGGTGAAGTAATCAATGGCTACTATCAGCCATTTAAGCTGACCCTCTGCTGCCGTAAACGGCCCCAGAATGTCCATTCCCCACTTGTAGAACGGCCATGGAGCCGTAATAAAGTTCAGCTCCTCAGGTGGGGCCAAGAGGTTTTTACCGTGTCTCTGGCATTCGTTACATCGTTGTACGTGATCCTTTGCATCCTTTGCCATGGATGGCCAAAAGTATCCGGCACGAAGCGCCTTCCGAGCCAAGGCTTTCCCACCGACATGCTGGCCGTTAACCCCTTCATGTATTTCAGACAGCACATATTGTGCTCTATCTGAGTTGACACATTTGAGTAGGGGAGTTGAGATCCCTTTTTTATACAACTGCCCCTCAAACAAGGTATATGATGCGGCATCCCGGATGAGTTTTCTGGCCACAGCTTTTTCTTCGGGCACTGTGCCCCCATCAAGGTATGCAATTATGTTGCTACGCCAATCGTCTACCTGCGAGATGTGCATCATGCAGGTCGGCTCGGGAATATTCTGCTCTATGACGGTTCTATAATTGCCCCATCCTTTCGTACTGGCGAGCTTGGATAATATGTCCGCCCTGCTATTTGCGTTCCTTGGGATGTGGCTGATTTCCACCTCCTCAAAGTGCGCCATTACCTGCTTGACATGCTCCAAATATTTCATCAACAAGGGTCCCTTTGTCTGATAATTGCCCTCAACCTGCGAAGTAACCAACTGGGAATCGCTGCAGATTCTGATCTTCCGGGCTCCAAGCTCTTTAGCCTGGAGCAAGCCGGCTATGAAGGCTTCATACTCCGCCTGATTGTTTGAGGTCTCAAAGTCCATTTTCATGGAATACTCCACCGCTACTCCGTCCGGATTCTCTATAATGACCCCGGCTCCACTTCCTTTGGAATTAGAGGATCCATCCACATATATGGTCCATTTATCCAAGTCATCAGGAGAGATCTGTGGTGCCGAGGTTAATTCCCGGACAAAGTCGGCCAAGGCTTGCGATTTGATTGCCTTTCGGTTCTCAAATGTGATGTCAAATGCTGATAGTTCTATCGCCCAGCTCATCATTCTGCCTGCTAAGTCCGGCTTGTGGAGTATTTGTCGGATTGGGAAGTCGGATCGAACCAGGATTTTGTGAGCCTGGAAGTACGGTCGAAGTCGGCGGGCTGAGGTGAGGAGTGCAAAAGCTATCTTTTCTAACCGTTGGTATCGCAATTCGGCTCCTTGTAGGAGTCGGCTTACAAAGTAGATGGGTTGTTGGCCTTCATCGTCTTCTCGCACCAGGACCGAGCTGACCGCCAACTCCCCAACGGACAAGTAAAGGATTAAAGTTTCTTGTTCTTTGGGTTTGGCCAGAATGGGTGGAGAAGATAATCTCCTCTTAATCTCCTGGAATGCAACTTCGCAATCTGTACTCCATCCGTACTGCACCTCCTTTCGTAGCAGTTTAAAGAAAGGAAGGGCTGTCTCCGCCGACCGAGGTAAGAAACGGGTGAGGGATGCCAGCCTTCCCGTCAGTTGCTGTATTTCTTTCTTACTTTTTGGGGCCGTCATTTGCAATATGGCTCCACATTTATCTGGGTTGGCTTCTATGCCCCGGTGTGTCAACATGAAGCCAAGAAATTTTCCTGCAAAAACGCCAAAAGCACATTTTGCCGGATTCAAGCGGATGCGGTGTTGTCGTAACTTGCCAAATGTTTGTTCCAAGTCCTGGATATGTGCTTCCATTCCGGCTGATTTGACAATCATATCGTCAATGTATACCTCCACGTTTTTACCCAACTGATCCGAGAAGACCTGGTTCATCATCCTCTGGTACGTGGCTCCAGAATTTTTCAGTCCGAATGGCATGACGTTATAGCAGTAATTGGCTTTCTCAGCAATGAATGCAGTTTTTTCATGGTCATCAGGATGTAATGGGATTTGGTTGTAGCCGGAGTATGCGTCCATAAAGGATAGCATCCGGAAACCAGATGAGCTGTCGACCAGTTGATCAATGTTTGGCATCGGGTATGCATCCTTAGGACATACCTTATTTAGGTCTGTGTAGTCGGTGCATACTCGCCATTTCCCGCTTGGTTTCTTTACCATCACCACGTTGGACAACCAAGTCGTATATTGTATTTCTCTAATGAACCCCGCTTCTAGCAGTTCTTTGACATGGTCTTCCAACACCTGACGTCGCTCCGAGCTGAGATTGCGCTTCTTTTGGGCTACCGGTTTTGACCCCGGATATACAGAAAGCTTGTGGCAGCAAAAGCTCGGATCCACCCCGGGAATGTCAGATGACCTCCATGCGAAAACATCGCGATTTCGGTCAAGACATGCAATCAGGCTCTGCTTGTCGACTGTGGCTAGATCCTTGCCTATCTTGGTGACCTGCCCCGGTTCTCCAATATTTATAGTTTCTAACTCGCCCTCTGGCTCCGGTCGCGGCATCTGCTCCTCATCTCGCATGTCGAAGTCGACCATGTTAACCGACCTGTGTGGAGGGGGTTTGTTACCAGGCTGGCTAATTCCCGTAGAAGTGTTGGGATCCCTCGTCACCATTCGAACAGATCTGAAATAACAGTCTCTAGACTCCTTCTGGTCTCCAGCTATAGTGAGCACCGTACCCTGTTTAGAGATCATTTTGAGCTTTTGGTGCTTGGTAGACACCAACATGTCCCAATCATGGATTGTCGGCCTCCCCAGGATCATGTTGTACTCCGAAGGGAAGTCGGCCACGATGAACCGCACCCTTTCAGATCTGTATGCCTCCTTTGTGCCTAACGTCAACCGCAAATCAATGTACCCTTTGGGTATGGTGTCTTGCCCATTAAAAGCAATTAAGGCTGTGTTACAGGGCCGAAGATCTTCTTCGTCAAGATTCATTTTTTTAAAGGCCTGCCATAGGATGACGTCAGCGCAACTTCCATTATCTAAGAAGATTTTTTTGACCTTGCAGTTCACCAACGTCCCAGTGATAACCAACCCGTCTACGTGGCCTGGTATCACGTCGTCCAACTCTTTTCTTGTGAAATACAGCAACGGTGGTTCTGGCTCTTCTTCCTTGAATCTAGGACGTTCTCTGATGGAGAGCACCTCCCTGAGGTACTTTCGCCGGGCGTTCATAGTATCGCCACCTCCACCAAACGCGCCACTGATAACATTGCATTCGAATTCCGGCTCCTGGAATTCGTCATCATCACGGGCTTGCTTATTGCTGCGGTTGTCCTCTTTAAATTTTTTATTCTCATTAGATTGATTGACAGACTTGCCTCCTCTCCTCTTTCGATTTCTCCATCCCTGAGTGCGGATGAGATATTGACGTAACTTTCCTTCCCGGATATATTTCTCAATGGCATCCCGGAGGTCCCAGCATTCATCTGTAGAGTGCCCTGGGCCGTCATGGAATGCACAGTATCGTGATTGGTCTAGGCCGGCTGGATGCTGCAATGGCCGAGGTTTTTCCACGGTCTTCATTTCGGTAGAAGCCACCTCACGCCAAATCTGCGACCGAGGAGCATTCAATGGAGCATATTTCTCATACCGCCCTCGAGTTGGGAAACGTTCGTCTGGCTTTTTCCCCCGCGAATCTCCTGGCTTTCTTGGCCCCGGCCTATCGGATTGACCCGGATGATGCTTCTGGTCAACATTTTCCAGCTCCATTTGCTCGAGTTCTAAATATTTCTTAGAACGCGTGTTGAATTCCACCAGGGTCCTGGGTGGGTCCTTATAGATCGATTTTGCCAGTCTAGAGCTTCCATGTAGGCCGGCAATCACTAGATGTAAATGAACATTTTCTGATAACCCAGGCACCTGTAGGGCAGCAAGTTTGAATCGATCAAGGTACCTTTGTAGTGTTTCTCCGGATTGCTGTTTGATTTTGCCCAAGGCAAATTCTGATTTTGGTTGTTTCTTGCTGGTGGCAAAATTCAACAAGAATCGCCCTCCGAATTCTTCGAAAGATCGGATGGACCCTGCCGGTAATGATGAAAACCAGGTTTGTGCCGCCCCTGTTAACGTTGTTGCAAAGAGCCTAGTAATCAGAGGTTCTTCGATGCCCTTGATATACATAGCCGTATCAAATGCATCTAGATGCACTTGCGGATCTTGGGTGCCATCATACTTGATTAATTCTGATAAGTTTAAGTTGTCTGGATAAGGAGCCTCCACGATTTCATTTGAGAAAGGACTGTCATTGTACAACCCCCTGTTGTATTTCCTCCTGTATATTCCGGCAACGTTATCCGGGCTACGTTGCAGGGGTCGATACATCGTGGCCGCGTCGCCACTTTCTTGCCTATCTTGTGTATTTAAGTGCCTAGGCATTCGGGTCGTCTGGTTAAGACCCAGATCTGCTTGCTCCCCTTGCCGTGGTCTTTGAAGGCCGGATCTTGGTACCCCCATTGTTGAACTCGGGTTCATAGGGATTCCGGTAGGGCCAATTTCCACTGGTTGTTGATCTTCCATGCGAGGGTTTGAACGGCGCAGATCTGTGACTACGCGATCAACAGCTCTGACCGGATCCGGACTAGTCATCTGCCGGATCCGGGCCTCTAGTTCGTGGATCTGCCTTGCATCCGCCTGTCTCTGCAGCTCGCTTCGGCGCTCCCACTCCTCCATCCGGCGCAGGAGTGCATCCATGGCCAGATTCGGGCCTTGTCGGCAGGGTTCATCGATGGGCTGCAACCCCTGCATATATGGCGCATCAGGGTTACAGGCTGGAGCGGATTCGGAATCGGAGTGCACCTCGCTAACGTGCACGGCATCTGGATCGGGATCTGTAGGCTGGAGTGCTGCTTCCCGTTCCTCCTCCTGATTGGATGTCAGAGGGGGACGGAAACCGCTCCTTGTGGCTCTCACCATTACTCTTTCGGATAATGCGTGGGTCGATGTTCGATTCCCACAGACGGCGCCAATGTTCTGCCTGTTGGCAGATGTGTCCAACGTAGGTTGGATGATTAATCTCGGATACGAGTGTTTCTCTCTAGATGCCTATAGATTAGGTATCTGGGAGGAACAGGGATCACTGACACTGACCTAGGCGTATGCCTTCGAGGTGTGTGTGTGATCTATAGTGTTTGGGATTAGAAAATGTGTACCTTACTGCTCTGCCTTACCTGCCTTATATAGCCCGGCTCTAGGGTTTGGTGGCTGGCCGAGGTGCAATGTAGGTGTTGGGCCGAGGTGCGTAGTGGGCCTCAGTCTGGCCCATAACAGGAAGAAAATTGCCGGATAACCATCAATCCCTGGAGCCTTCAAAGCACCAATATTAAACAAAGCTTGTTTAATTTCTAAATCATTTGGACATCTATCCAGCTCATTTTTCTCCAAAACCGAAAGCTTAGGCCAAAGCTTATCAGAAATGATCCATCTTCTCTCTAAAATATCTTCATGAAACAGACTCTTGAAATATTTTATAGCCATCTCTTTCAGATCAGCTGTATTTGTTACCCAAGCATCTCCCTCGCTTTTTAATTTAAAAATTTTATTTGTGCTTCTCCTCACCACTGTACTAAGGTGATAGAATTTGGTGTTTCTATCCCCATCAGTGATCCATTTTTGTCTTGATTTTTGAAACCAAAATAATTCCTCCTCCAGAAGAACCCTCCCAAGCTGATCATGATAATGTTTCTCCATAGTATGCAGGTGAACTGAATCATTATCCTCCCTTCTACCTTGAATATTTGCAATCCTCTTTATTAAGCTATTTTTCCTCATATCAATATTCCCAAAAACCTTTCTGTTCCACACACTGATCTCAGGAATTAATCTTTGAAGCATATAAGGGAGATCAAAATTCTGCTCCCAATGAGAGTTAAGAAAATCAACAAACTTGTCATGCTCTTGCCACGCAGCAAAGAATCTAAACGGCTTCTTTTTCTCACCAGTATTATCTTCAAACAGTTTGATAAGGATTGGGTTATGATCTGATAAGAGTCTAGGCAGAGAAGATACTCTTGCTCCATCAAAAAGCATTCTCCATTCTACGTTAGCAACAACTCTATCAAGCCGTTTGTAAACTCTTCTTAAATTAGGCCATTTAGGACCTTGCCAAGTAAAAAAGGGCCCATCACAGCCCATATCATCCACCTTACAATCTTCCAAGACTGAAGCAAATTTCTGACACCTAACAGGATCAGCAATAACACCACCTTTTTTCTCATGAGTAGAAGCAATTTCATTAAAATCCCCTCCAAGCACCCAAGGACCAGAAATAGAATTACTAAGGGACCGAAGATCCTCCCACAAATTATTTCTAATACTTTGAGAAGGATTAGCATATATTGCCGTGAATTCAAAACAATTACCATTAGGAATAGTAATTTTACAATGAACAAATTGAGAAGATTGAGAAAGAACAGTTATACTCAACTTGTCACTATGCCACATGATCCAAATTCCACCAGCAAATCCCTGAGCTTCTTCTACAACAAAACTATCATACCCCACTTTCTTTATAAGCTTTCTACAGATTCCACTGTGAGTTCGAGGTTCAACCACAACGGTCATATCCACCATATGTTTCTTAATCAGAGTTTTAAGGGCATTGCCAAACTCCCTTCTAGCAGCCCCTCTTGAATTCCATATGAGAAAATTCATTAAAAACTTTGAGATTGGTTTACAAGGCCTGAAAATCCCTGTTTTTCACAATCCCTCAATGTGATGTTATCATTAGCACTTACATATTCCATCTCATTTGCAACATTTTCCTGCACACCGTCTTCAGCCATAGGGTCAGGAGGTTTCGGGTCAAGATGATCATTTGAAGTCTTCATTACTTGACCAATGGAGACTTGATTTTGGTGTTTAGGTATCAAACCATTTGTATTATGGTGATTAGTACTGCTAGGATTATCCATCCCAACAGAACTACCTTCTCCATTATCCTTTGACAGATTCGGATTTTTTATTCCTGCATTTCGCTTCCCATTCACTAACTCCTTTTTATGATGGCCCTTTTCCAAATTCTGGTTCATACTACTATTGTCTATATGAGTACCAACCAAAATAAATTGGGAATTAGTCTCCACCATCTCAACTGCAGCAGCCGAACTCTTCTTATCTTTGGATTGAAGGGACCTCTGGACAGGGTTCCCATTACTATTGACCCTCCCTGTATCATTCTGTTTCTCCTCCTGCACATTTTGATTTTTCAAATTCATAAAAGAGTTTCTCATTTTCAAGTGTGTTTGAGTCCCTTTCCCTTGTTTTACTTCTGATCTATTTTCCTGTACCCCCTTATTTCTCCTACCTCGCGAAACCTGCATCCAAGGACCAAATTTGGATTTTTCCTCAGCCGCATCTTTACCATCTTCCATACTAATTTCATGAGTATTTATGTCCTTTTTCACTTCAGAATTCTCCTTATCAGTTACTCCACATATTCTATTCGGACAATTTTCCAACCTGTGACCATACATTCCACAACCATAGCAAATAAGATGCAACCCCTCATACTCTACCTTTTTCAGTCTACCTTCAACTTTATATTCCACTTGCAAAGATTTCGTGAGATCTAATTCCACACACATTCTTGCAAAACGACCTCGAGCTAATGAAGTAGTAGCAGCATCAATTCTCACAAATTTTCCAAGCCAATTCCCAATACTCTTAATTAAAGAGGTGTGAACATATTCTATTGGAAATTCAGGCAACCGCACCCAAGCCATAATACGAGTAATAGATGCCTGATAGGGGTGGAAATCAGGTTCCCATGACCTAATGGCTAGATAATGATCAAAAATGATCCAAGGCCCAGCTGTGAGGGCGAAATCCATGTCTTTTTTATCAGAAAAACGAACTAAAAAATAGTCATTTTCGAGATCAGTTACAAAGATCTTACCTTGTCGTGCCCACAGGTTCTCCATTTTTTTTTTCATAAATGCTAGAGAGACTTTTTTCCCCATCAATTTCACGAAGAAGGACTGGTGCCAGTGTTGCCATGCTTTCTTCTTAAAGGAATCTGACAACTTAAAATTCACTCTGCCTTCCCCATCTTCTTCCGTAATCACTTCTGGCGATTCCGGTTTATCTTCGATGACTACGTCTTCTGACTGAGTCTCCTTATCCTCTGCATTGATCTCTTCAATTCGATCCTCCCACTCTCCATTGTGGCGCATTAACATTTCCTTGAAGGACATGTTGTCCTTCATCCATTCTTCTTCACGCGGAGTCATGGTTTGCTCACTGGTGAAATTATCATCTCCTCCCTTACTCTTTTTCACACTTCTTTGGAGATTATCCTCCTCTTCAGTTGATCGCGAGCGGCCGACAGTGACAGGAATCATCGGAAATCCCTAACCCTAACCCTAGCAGAACCTTTTAGGTTAACACATTGGATTATTAGGGTCAAAAAAGCTTTAATAGATTAGAGCCAAAATATTTAGGGTCAAAATCTTTCTTTCATCAAAATTTTTATTATTTAAAAAATTAAAATTTATGTAAATTAAAATATTTATAAATATAAGTAAAAAAATATTGTGAATTTCATAGAGAAAATGAAATATGAAAGAAAGGAAAATGAAATGTAGAAAAAAAGAAGAAGGAATAAAATAAGAATAAGTATGAGCAGAGAGTCCTATGTAAGGACATATCTTAGATACATTTTTAAACATTGAAGTCATGAAAAACCATGTGAAAGGTCATCTATAATATTTTACAATATTCCTTTGAATGTATTCTATAATTCAACACACCATTAGCATGATGATTATATAATATATCAAAGGTCATGAAAAACAAAGAGTCACGTGTTATGAACCATATGAAAGTTCATCCGTAATATTTTACAACAAAAATGAATTTGTCAGCCGTGATATGTTTTAACAAAGATTTTCATCTGCACGTCAATAAAAATAAAATTTCCTATTGACATCTAAGCATGTTATACATCCAAATTTGTATTGAAACATATTGTATACCTAGGAAGCACGGACACTTGTAAAAACAGGAAGAGTCGGGTCCGACACGGCGACACGCTCCGACACGGTGTCGGACACGCGGTTGACTTTTTCCGACACGTTGACCATTCCGACTCGCGAATTTGACCGTGTCCGATACGGTCAAATGGCATTTTCGTAATTTTTTAATTTTTTTAAATTTTTTAAAAAAATTAAAATATATTAATAAAGCTTCCACCTGATCATATCAATTTTATTTTTTTTGTCTTTTTTCCCCTTAAGTAGATAAGAGAGCATCTTAGCATCATTGTTGTCAATTCCTATTACGCTCTTATTGTATCTCATTCTCTCTGATCTCTCTCTAATATGATTTGATCTCTCTATCTGATATTATGTCTCTCTCATCCCAGTTTTTATTTTTTTTATTAAAGCTTCCATCTTTATAACGTGTTGATGGGTATTATTAATTTAGTTTCATTTTTTTGTTAAATTATTAAATATTAAATGAAATATAAACTATATAAATTAAAAATATTATTTAATATTAAAACGTGTCCCAACGTGTCGAAATCCATAATTTTTTAGGATTGACGTGTCGGAGTGTCGTGTCGTGTCACGTGTCATGTATCGTATCGGTGCTACATAGTTGTATACAATGCACTTTAGTAATTTTGTGGATAATAATAATTAAAAAGTTTTTTATAATGGTAATAGTTAAAGAAAATCAATAATTTTACTTTCATATATATAGCACACTAAGAGCACTTATTCAATACTGGTATTAAGATAATTTTTCCATTATCACTTTTAGTTTTCTACTATATTGTTGTATTATCTTATGATTCTCATTGAGAAAAATTTTATTTGATAACATCACTTAATAATGAATTTAATAAAAATAATAACTAAATTTTCACTTATATTAAAATTTTGTTTACATTTTAACTTTTATGTTTGTGAATAAATATTATTTTATCAAAAAATTACATTATAAAAAATTTATAATTTATATAAAATATGGTAAAAAAGTGTTAAGAATTTATTTATAAAAATATTTTTTAACGTATTAAATATAATAAAAAAAATTATGAAATTATAATTTTGAATAGTCCGGTAACCAATAGGACTTCTAGCCCGCCTTAATTATTAAAATTCATTTCACCCTAAAATTTTTTAGCCCTCACACAGGCTAAGCCAAATGAGACGGATTAGCCTACTTTGACAGCTATAGACAGAGCCACACGTCCACCTGCCAAGTGAGTGGCTCATTCAAACCAGATAACAAGCAGTTGGAGTTAACGTCCTCTTATTCTTTAACCACTCAAATTGCAACCATGTCACTATGAGCATCTGCAAGTGTAACTCCGTCAGGTGAAACAACCAAGATGGTCTAAATGTTAACATCAGGTGAGTCCAGCAACCATGGCCGGCAACTGCAGCCGGAAACAACCCCCGCCGAGCTGAACTTGCCAAGGGTGCTATGCGTCCTGTCTTCCATGTTAGAGAAGCTGGTGGCTCGTAATGAAAAGCTAGTGGATGACCTAAATTGTGGCTCAGTAAGACTTGGGAAGAGCTTGAATGCATTTCATGGCGTAAGAGCACCAAGCATAACCATTCCTAAGTACTTGGAGAGGATATACAAGTACACTAATTGTAGTCCATCTTGTTTTGTGGTTGGCTATGTGTATATAGACAGGTTGACACATAGGCACCCTGATTCTCTTGTCATATCCTTGAATGTGCACAGATTGCTAGTTACCACTGTCATGGTGGCTTCCAAGATGCTGGATGATGAGTGAGTTAATGCCCCATACCCCCTTTTTCTCTCTTTCTTGGAAATTTTGGTTAAGGTCGTGTCATGGTTTCTCTTGAGATATATAGTCCCACATTAGTTGTTCATCCAACTAATGTGAATGGAGAGTATTCTTTCAATTTCTATGGGTTTTGTTATGGTACCAGAGTCTCGCCGTTCCCCACTTTCTCTTGTGGAATTTCTTAGCACAGGTAGGCTGGGGCTGTTGCATTATCCGTTCTTCAAGCCCAATGGACTCTCGTGTGAGGGGGCATGTATGTTGAGATATATAGTGCCACATTGATTATATGAATAACTAATGTGGAGTTTATAAGGCCGTAAAGAACCAATTCAACCCAAAAGCTTAAGTTGTTGGGTGAGGTTACATTAATGGTTTTATATATCTCAACGCGCCCCTTCACACGAGAGCCCACCGAGCTTGAATGGTGGACAATACACAGGCCCACCTACCTGTGCGAATAAATAAATTCCACTTGAAAGAAAGTGGGGGCGGCGAGGATCGAACCCGAGACATGAGACCCTGATACCATATAAATAACCAATTCAACCCAAAAGCTTAAGCTATTGGATGAGGTTACATAAATGGTTTTATATATCTCAACGACTTAGACACTCCTACCCTTTGAGCTAGCTTTTGAGGTGGTGTATCTCAAGATTGTTTATGGTTTCCATAGGCTAATTTTCTAGAGGGCTAATATTTCATGTTTTTAAGCATGCTGCTGAAGTGAAGATGGTTTTAGTTTAATTTTAGCATTTCATATTTTTATGAATCTTTCAATTCAAGTATAGATTTTATTGTCTTTGTTCGGATTGTCTAATAGTGTGTTTTATTCTTTCTTTTTTTCTGAATTGTAGACATTATAACAACGCGGTATATGCTCGAATAGGAGGAGTGAGCAATACTGAATTGAACAAGCTTGAATTAGAGTTACTCTTTCTTTTGGATTTTAGAGTTATGGTAACCTCTCGGGTGTTTGAGAGCTACTGCTTGCACTTGGAAAAGGAGATGGTAGTAAGTGGTACGGGCCTGAAGATTGAAAGGGCATTGGCACCGAAGGCTATAGATGACCACGAGTCTCAAATATCATCAGTTGAAGATAACCAAAGCTCTTCCCCACCTCAAATTGTGGATTGTGGTCTAACTCTAATCTGAGTCTTTTTGTTAATTAAAATTTTAGGCCCCATGCCCTCCTTCCTTATTGGATCATTCATGGGCCAGTTTCGTTTTCTGTATTTCATGTCCATGTCAAAAAAAAAAAGCTTGTGATGCCTTTCTCTGCCTGCAGAGAAAAAGATTGAGAATGATATGTATGATTCATACGAATTATATTAGTTTTGCTTGAATTGTGATAAAATACAGTTATATTCATTTTTGTCTTTTTTTTTTTTGAGTTGAAAAAGCTCAATATTCTAAGAATTTTCACTCAATAAAAAAAAAAAAAAAGTGTTTAAAAGAGAATATCAAAAAGTGTGTCACTAACATTTCTCGATGCTGTAAAGTATCTTACATCAAAAACTTTTTCTTTTAATTGATATAAATATAATGAAGCTTCCTTTTTAATTATTTTAACCTTACCTTTTGAGTAAAAACCATGTTGAAAATTAGTACATTGATTCATAAAATATAAATTTATCCACTAAATCAGTATTTTAAGTTTTAGTAGTGTAAATTAACAAAAAAGTAAATAATGATTGAAGTGATCTATTTTTTTTTTTACTAAAAAAATATATTGTATAATTAAAATTGTAATCATAGGCCCAAGCTTCTTCACCCCCTCTGAAATGAACTTAAATGGGATGAAGGGTTCAGTCCATTAATACTCAAAAATTCCAAAGATAAAAATTTAATTAATAAGGAAACATATATATCACATATATCCACAATCTTGTAAATGCACAACTAGACCCACGGCCAATGTTATTAAACCCGAACAGGTGATCGATCCGGTTGGGGTACCGGGTTAGTGGGTCATCTGGTTCAACCGCATAAACCGGATATGAATATAAATTTCCAAGAATTAAATATAGCCTAGTGGTAAATACTATATTTTTTTTTGTGAAAATAAAATACTATAATTTATATCTTCACAACAAGGGATCGATTCCCACTTGCTGCAATTTTATCATAATTCTAATAAGAGAAAACATTTTCTTATGTTGCAAGAGAATTCAATTCTCATGTTGTGACCCTTCGATTTACGTGCAAAACTTTTCTTTTCTTTTTTCTTTGTTTAATAAATATGAGACCTACCATTAGTTGAGTCACAATATGATAATTGAATTCTCATGCAACATGATAAAATTAAATCCCTTCTAATAAATGATATATATATATATATATATATATATATATTAAATGATACATAATAAATAAGAAACAAATACAGCCTAGTGGTAAGCTCTTATTAAGAATCGGACCAACAGCATATCCGGTCCATTACAAGAATCAGACCAATTTCTGGGCCAACAGGTTGAACCGGCCGGGCCGGTTTTCATATCACTGCTCACAGCAACTCAGGATATAGGAATCATGAACCTCCTTGTGGGTGTTTGGTTGAGGAGAAATTTTTTGAATACTAGGAAAATGTAATTAATAGGAAAATGGTTAGAAAGTCAGTTTGGTAGGAAAATGTAAGAAAAACTGTTTAGTTAGAAAAAAAATTACCGGGAGATTTGGGTTAAAAGAGATAACATTGTCATCATTTTTATCACCTTTTTCTCACTTGCCCAGCTATATATGCAATACCATGTTCAACTTAGTGAACTTCCATGGTGCATTTTGTGCATTTTTACACTTGATTCTCAATTGTTAGGCAAAAGAGATTGGTAAGCAAATTTTTAGAAACCTCAACCAAACAAAGACAACATCAATTCCCAAACTCAAATAGATGGGCATCTCCACCAAAAACTTCAACCAAACACTACCTTAATAGCTAATGGCTAAGGAATATGCACAAGACTCTAATAAGCCTATGTATCATAACTCGTCAAAGGCATCCTTTAGACGGGTTAAATTGACAAAATCACCACAATCCATCAATAAAAATGTATGCCACTTTAAAAAAAAAAAAAAAATGTATGCCACCATAGTAGAGTGTCATAAACATGTCATGCCGTTACCATAAAAGAAAGATTTAAAGCCTACTTATGATCATTTTCTTTCAATTTATTTTAACTCATCACTCAAATAATGTTTAACGCAAGGGGCATTTGGCATAGGAGATATTTTTTTATGGAGAAAAAAAAAGTTACCGACAATATAGTGGGATTTTTTAATCTCGGATAAGTTACAAAAAATGTTTGGTAGGTCAAAAATTTTATCGGGAATGTTGAGTTATGTTTATAATGCTATATTTGGTTGGTTGTGAAATATACATGAGAATGTGGAATGAAATTACAAAATTACCCACTATGTTTGAAAATTTGTTTTAAACGTTCTTTTTATAATAGGGTGTCTCCCTCTTGGTTTATTAAACAAAATGACTAGTTTTTTAAACAAATTTCAGGCCACAAGTTTTATTAAATAAAATAACACATCTATTTAGAGCATTTGTGTCACAAATTTTATAAATAAGATTCTCAGTTGATAGGATAAAAAAAATACCACTATTCAAATGGTTTTTTTTTTCCCAATGTTTAGTTGAAAAAATTATTCATAAGAAACATTTTATACCAGTATTTTTTAACTTATCTCATATCTAATATGATAAAAAAAATTTCCTACCTCACTTTTCCAAAAATTCTATGAAAATCTTCGTACCAAACAACCTCTCCCGAAGAGTATTTTGCAAGTATTCACATCATCTATCTCAAACAAATAGATTTCTCTAAAATTACTATCATCATTCCATGCATACAGCAGAACAATAAATCCTGTCACATCATCTATCGCCGCTTGGACCTCGCTCAACTATATGTGCCTGAATATCTTACAATCGTTTCGAATGAAAAGAATTTTATTTATTTATTGTATCTCACACTTTTTTTTAGAAGGGCCGGCTTGGCTCAGCGGTAAGCTTGCTTGCCGTGGTGTATCAGGTCGCGGGTTCGAATCAGCCTCTCTACAAAAAGTAGAGGAAATGCTGCCTAGAGTATTCCCTTCCCCAGACACTCACGAAGTGGGTATTTGAACTGGGTCGGCCCTTTATCTGACACTTTTTTTAGCACAAAACATGTTTAAAAAGCCTAAAAGCCTTACGAGATATTGAGTGCAAGTATCTCTCACCTTAAATAAAAAAATGTTTTGCAAAAACGTGTGAAAAAAGTTTCTTCATCTCAGGAAAAACATCTATTTTTTTAAAAGATATAAGTTTATATCATTTTAGATCATAACCGTTGATTTCCGTCCATCAGCGGTTATAATCTATTGGGTCAAACTTAATGGGTCAAATTTATGATTAATTAATTAATAATTTTGATCCAATAAATTATAACCGTTGATGAACGGAAATCAACGGTTATGATCTAAAAGGATATAAGCTTATATCCTTTAAAATGACATATGTTATTCTCTTTCAGAAATTAAAAATGTTAATAAATACTTTCAGATATTTTGTATAATTTTTGTGTGCAAATAATTTAAAAACTAAAAGTAGAAAATTGGCATTACAATTTTTGGCAAACTAATTCTGAAGCTTGAGGCATAATAAAAGTTGAAAAATATTTATCAGAATTTTAAAACTCGGCCGTCACGTAATGACTATGCCAAGCCACCTGCTTGGTTTAAAAAAAATTATTTATTATATGTAAATATAGAATTAATTATAATTAATAAAGATTAAATTTACCTAAATAAATATTGAGTTAGTGGTTCAACTAGGTTTTAAAATATAATAAATATTAAATTATGTGTATCATGTCCAACAAGTAAAAATAGTCTAGTAATTGTTATCAAAAAAAAAAAAAATAGTCTAGTAATAAACTTTCTGATTATAAAACAAGGGGGTTCAAATTCGAATTCGTTTATAAAATATATATATCTTAAACAATTTAACATAAAACTCATTGAACCCGATTTTGGTACCTGTTGAACACGCGGGTATTTATTGTAAATACTCAATGTTTCGTATTTATTCTTACTACTAAAATTTTCTACTATCAATTTATTACCTATCTAATCTTCATTAAATCAATATTTTCTCTTTTTTCAAAAACTTTTTAACATTATTTCTCTTTGATTCAATGGTGATTAGATAGGTAGTAAGTTAGTAGTATAAAATTTTGATAATAAGAATATCCTTCCTAGGAATAGGTATAATCATTTGTAATTAAATAATAAAACTATATATGGCTTACCAAAATAAAATAAAATAATAAAACTATATATATTCCAGAAAAATAAAAATTTAAAGTAATACACTTACAGTATTATTCATAAAAGTAAATCAGGTTAAAGAAAATAAATAAATAAAATAGGAAAATATTTTCTCATGTTGCATGAAAATTGAATTCATTATCATGTTTGTCATCCTTCAAGTTGCATGCAAAACTTTTTTTTTTCTTTTTTTAATAAATGTTGGGTCCATCACCAATTGAATCACAACATAAGAATTCATTTTTGATGCAACATGAGAAAATCAAACACCGTAACAATAATACATAAAACCCTTGATAAATGTATATTTATTTATTCTCTTTAATTAAGGATATAGTAAGAGATCATATACTAACCGATATATTGATATATTTGGATCAAAACTGGAAGCTTTGACGACAGCTTATAGCAATTGTTGACGGCAAAAAGAGACACATAAAAGTATTAGTTTCTGTTTGTGTTTTTGGAATTGGAACATTCATTCCTTTGCAAAATCTACACAGTGATCGATGATGTTGATGATGATGAAGTGAAGTGCTTTATTTGAGCTTTGCCTTGAGAAATCAGCCATAGCCATGGGTGGTGGTGAGGGTGACACCTCCAAACAAGAGCTCTTTCACCTCATCAAACGCTTCGGAGCTTATGTCACTTTCAAGATCTCCAATCTCTTCTCCCTCGTATCTCTCTCTCTCTCTCTACTTGCTTCCCTGCTTTAACCTCAAGTTTACCCCCTTTTATTAAAATTAGTTTTTTTAATTTGCCCATCATTCCATTGGATCTGATATGATATCAAAATCTTATCTTTTTAATTAATTGTCCTTTGTCAAATTCGTAATGATATTTGTAATGATATGTTCTTGTTTCCTGTCTCCTTTTTTTTTTTTTACTCTTCAGTTTGAAATCTCGATTTGTTTGCTTTTTGCCCTAGTTATGTTGATTGATTGGAATCCGGGATTGTATAATTCTCATTACAAAGTCTGAAAGTTTAGTCTTAGGAGAGCCGCCCGAAAGGGTCCGACACTGCTCGATGGGATTAGTCTTCGGTTACGGCAGGAGTATAGCTTTGAATTTATTTAAAAAAAAAAAAAAAAGTCTGAAAGTTTATTTTTTTTGTGATAAAACTCAACTGGGTTTTTTTTACCAAGCTTAATTAATGTATTGTTGGGTGTGGGTAGAAATGATAGGTTTTTATGTTTCCTTGTAGGTGTCATTAAAATTGTTAGTTTGAGTGCATAAAAAAAATAAAGTACTGTTGGGAAGGTAATAATGACTAGTATCTGCTGCTACTTATCTCTTTCAGTAATGTTGTGTAGTGTAGAATGTAGATGATCAAAGTATTGTTTTGGTCTTTGTTTGGACCATGTCTCTTTCAATAATCGTGTTATGATTATACTTGGTATTAGGATTCACGCTCTATTGGGGCTGTTGCTGGTCTTGCTGTTGCAATTGTTTTCACCTGGAGGCTGTTGAGATCTCCTGGAGGGTCTCAACGGAGGCCACCGAAACGGCAAGGTTCTACATCTAGTAATCCTGGAGTCAGTACACATTCAAGTGCCTCTGAAGTTCCTTCTGAAGGTTGTTCAACCTCAGATGATTCAAGGGCACAAAATGTTGTGGATGAGTTATTTCAGCCAGTTAAGGTAAAAATTAAAATGTGTCTGTCACTCTACTTTGCTTGGTGCTTCAGAGTTCAGACAGTGCATGAATGTTTTTTGGATTAAACAAGACATGTTGGCTTGAGTTTGATAGCATTGCGTGTGATTGGCAATTCTAAGCTTGCTTTATTCCTTAACTTTTTTTTCAGCCAACGTTGGGGCAGATAGTTAGGCAGAAATTGAGCGAAGGAAGAAAGGTAAAACATATTCTCTCCGGTAGTCGTGTGGCCCCTATCAATTCCTAATCCCCTTGATTGAGAGTCAAATGGCTGCGAATATTTACTATTATTATTATTATTATTATTTGTGTGTGTGATTTGAATAAGGCCATGGTGGTTTTTCAATATGTAGCCTCTCCCAATGTAGAGATGTACTATTAATCATGATTTCAAAATTACTCACCAAGATTATTTCTTGTTGATGGAATGAGAACAGTCTTTTAATTCGAATTTTTGAAGTTAAATGATTGATGATAATAAAATTACTAAAGGGTTAAATAATTACGTACTCATTAAATTAATAAATTATAAGGTTTTAGGTTTTTAATAAAACCACCTTTAAAATACAAGCTATTTTTATTTTTACTTCAGGTTCAATTTTAGTGCTTTTATGTTTTACATTATTTATTTTGTCTATCTTGATAGATACATGGTGCAATACTGTTATTCCTTTTCTCATGTTAAACCTGAATAAGATATGTTACATACCTGTCTTTGTGCAACATGGTTATAAACCTGATTGAGATACTTGATGGCATGAGGAACATTTATATTACAAGTTTGTGATGTTAGCTGTGGCTCGTTGGTATGGCCTGTGTTTTCCTGACTTTTAAGGCCCATCTATATGTAGGTAACTTGTCGTCTTCTTGGAGTGATCCTTGAGGAAAGTAGTCCAGAGGAGCTTCAGGTGGTGAAATTATCCTTTCTTATACTTTTGTTTTATGACATCATTGCGGAGAAAGATATCAATGTGGTTCATTCTTTTCTTGGCAGAAACAAGCAACTGTGAGATCCTCTGTGCTAGAAGTATTGTTGGAAATTACAAAATCTTGTGATTTATATATCATGGAACGAGTTCTGGATGATGAAAGTGAGGTGTGTGTCATTTGTCAACTTATACAATTCATAGTGTCTTATCTGATGAACTTAATGGAACTGGTCAACAATACTTCCCATTGTAATGTTGCTTGAGGCAAAAACTCTTACACTAGGATTCAGCGTTTGGAACTATTATGATCGCCATTATAATGACACATTAGATGTATGAAATATCAATATGATTTTATTATCTCTTCTCTTTGACTTTGTCCAACTTATCCTTCCCAACATTGGGCACATACTGCTGAATTATTAATATCATGCAATTGCTAATCTAAACTTGTTGAGATCGTATATTTCTTACAGCTGTTAGTATTTGGTGAAACTAAAATTACTTGCAGGTCTAATACCTCTCTTGCCACCCTGTTGTAGTACACATTATTGTTAAAATGTTTATGCTTTATTTCTGCAGAAGAGAGTTCTTGTAGCATTAGAAGAAGCAGGGGTATTCACTTCAGGTGGTTTGCTTAAGGACAAGGTATGTGAACATGCACCAAACGATTACACGTTTTTTTTTTTTTTCCCTACATAGAACTTGACTATCTTCTTGTAGGCTGTTTTGTCAGCATGTCAGCATATAAACAAGTATTTTTCCACCTTATGCGTACATCCTTTTGTATGCAGCACACATTTTGATGGACAACATAGGAATATATATCTCAATGTTATTAAATCCGGCCCGGTCATCGACTCGGCCGGGATATTGGGTCATTGGTTCAATCAGTAAATCGCTGGTTGAACCAGATAAATATATATTAACCTATATTTTATATTAAAAATTCCATATACTCAAATATAATATCATAAGCAGACAATACTATGATAACAACCACAAGCAGCATCCAATAAGTGGTACTTGGCAGCAACTGCATGCTTTCCTTTTTATTTTCAGCTTTGCTGAAACTGCTGTGGCTAATGTTAACCCACAACCAATTCATCCATCTTGAGAAAAATTAAAAAATAAAGTAAGGGCATATTAACCCACAAACACTTTTACAGCTATTCTTGAAATAGCTAGGGCACTTGTCTATATTTGATTCTATAAAAATTCTTTAAAAATGTATATAATATAAAATAGGTGAAGAGGAAAAGTCACATTGAAACATCAAAAATCACAGACTGATTCTCAAAGAAGAATTATGTAACGGAATAAAGGGTTTTATGTTGGTAAAATGCAAAAGTGAAATGGAAAAGAAGGTACACATTTTTCGTTCAAAGACGAGGGAGAAAATTTATCCCAAACTGAAATGGAAAAGAAGAAAAGTCCAAGCCAATAAAAGACTACATTCAACTTGTGAGAAATTAATCTTTGCAAATGTGAAAAATATAATCCCCATGTAAAGAAATAGGAGGCATGAGAATAATTTCAATCAGGATTGGAAATGTTGAATAATATAAAATTATTGGTTGAATATTCGTCCTGTGGAGGCGTATATATAACAGGGTCGATGGTGCCATCCAGAATGAGAGTGGCGGTGCCTTTTCCAGCAGGACCCAATTTCAAGATGTGAGACAGACAAAACGATGCCTATGGGAGGAAGCAAAAAGCTTATTTGGGAGGAAGCAATTTGTTAAGAAGGGATTTGGGAGAAAGCAAATCATTGTTCTGCTATATGCAAAACAACTGTCTTCAGGAACAAAACGATGCATCTTTATTTATTTTTTTTAATTTGTATGACCCAGTCCGGTTTTATGTGAACAAGGCGGGTCTCCAGTTTTGCTAAAAACCGACCTAGTCGAACCGTTTCTCACCGAGTCTATTACATGGCCGATCTATTACATTGCTCAGACTGGTTATTTTACCGGTTTCCGGTTCGAATCAGCCGGTTGGAGCCAGTTTTTATATCATTGATCTATCTCATTATTTAAAAATGTATCAACATTATCTCTAACAGTGAACCCTTGTATGTGATTAAAATTTGTATTGACAAGCATCTTGATCAGAGATGTCCTAAGGAACACCTATACTAATTTAAAGAGTACCCTTAGAGAGAGAACCTTTAGTTTTATTTATTTTTTTGAGAAGAATTATGACTGTTGAGAAACCAAAGGCAAGAGACAAATTCAATGTGAAATGGTGGTCTAGCAAATGAATGCTCAGCATGACTAGGGGGTCTTATTTTGAATAGTAATAAGAGGTAGGATCCTTTGACACCAAGTGTCAAATTTTATCGTCTGATAGCTGTAAGATAAAAAAAAGATCAATGGTTTCACATGCTTACAAATCAGAGTCGTTGATCTTTTTTGATCTAACGGCTCTCAGACGAGGTGTCAAAGGATCCTACCTCGTAATTAATAATAATAATAAAATATGTTTGTGGTCATTTGCTGCTTGTTTTTTAGTATTATTTCAAGAGGTCCTTAGAACCTGAAATTCTGAAATATTTGTGTCTTTCTCCTCTTCTTGCCTGCAAAAATTATATATGCTCGATCATTCTAGTTGGTACAACAATCAATAAAAAAAGGTCAGAAAAATGTTGCGAAGTTAGATGGCAACAAATACTTATTGCCTAAATCATGATTTGTAGCAGCACATATATATCTTCTTTGTATCTAATGAATGCTGTAAATATCCATGAGCTCAACAAAGCGCTTGCTGGCTACTTTTCTCTTGCGCTTCTTAATAACCTTTTTGTGCTCTATTTTGATCTATGGTGCAGGTTCTCTTCTGCAGCACAGAGAATGGACGGTCATCATTTGTTCGGCAATTGGAACCAGATTGGCACATTGACACAAATCCTGAAATTGTTTCTCAGTTAGCTGTATGTTACTCTATATCTCAACTTTATTCAGCAAGTTAAATTCATACTCTGATATAAAAACTATGTATCACTACTCTATTATGTGTTCTAATGATTAACAACAAATCATGTTGCAGAGGTTTATCAAGTATCAACTTCATGTATCTCCTTATAAAACCGAACGAACTGCTTCAAATGTGTTCAGTGCTCCATCCCTGGAACAGTTCTTTGGATCCATATGAAAAACTAAAACCACTACTAATCAGATGTTATTCATAAATGTCTACTAGTTTGTTTCTATCTGCATCTTGGATTCCACCTTCACCAAACGTTTTTTCAAATTTTTTTCTACATGTATGAGAACTAGGTTAGATTTTCTTCAAGCTTTATGGGGTTGAAAGACCTTCTGTGTATGTGTATGATGCTTTGAGGAACAAGTTTTATGATTTTTATTTTTTTCTCCTTTGATTTGAATTTTTGCATTAGATTGTACCCCATATCCAGACATTTTACACTGGCAACTGATCATAGTTACATCACATGATATGACATCATGGATCATTTTAATGATCATTCTCCTAACATTACGTAGCTATGGAAAAGTTTATTATTCTTGATTGTATAGTTTCGAAACATTTTGGTGTATTTGATGTAACTGTTCCTCTTTCTGGTAGTGGCATTTCGATACTGACATGGTTTGCACGAGACAACGGTTAAGATTTAGCAGTAAGAGGTAATAAGAAAAAGATGTAGTAATTATAACTTACCAAAAAAATCAATAGCAATACTCAAATTTGGAATTTGGAGTATAACGAAGTAGAGTATTCATATAATCAGATATTAGAGTTCATAGGGGACTTTACGAAAGAATAAATCTATATTCTTTTAAGGAATTAACTTAATCATATTTTTGATTACTTAAAGAATATATTTAATATATAAATGTTTTAATTTAATTTTCTATTTTAATGCTTTATAATTTGTTAAGGAAATAACATTTATCTCTTAGAAATCAACTCAATCATCATTTGTCAAGTTCGATAGAAATTCGGAAGAATATTAAAAAAAGAAAAAAAAAAAAAGAAAACTCAAACGGACCCATGTTATTAAGAAATAGAAAATAAAAACAAAATGGATTGTTTGGGGTAACTCGTAACTCAATATGAGGTTGAGTTACAAATAAAATATTTTAGGTTAAAATATATTTTTAGCATTGTGACGCTCATTCTATTTTTTTTAATTTGATCCATATTGAAAAAATATTAATTTAACCCTTATACACGTAATCGTTTTTAACATTATCCCCACCGTTTATAATCATTATAATATTACAAGATTAATATAAAGTTGATGTGTAAGAATCAAATTAAAAATGACTATTAGAATTTGATATAAAAGTCATAATACTTTTTATCCCTACATGCATGCATACATACATACATATATGGTGTTATTAATCTTATGTTAAAGGAGATAAATTATTTTATGTCATAGAGACAAAACGTGAGCCCCTGGAAGAAAATAAAAATTATACAGTTATCGAATGCCGAATGGTGTATAGGAGAAAAAATTAATCTCATGTAACATAAGAATAATTTTTTCTATATATATATATTTATAGGGTTTATCATCTATCATTTAACATGACCACAAAAAATTTTCTACACTTACAAATTTTGTGGGGCCCGCAGCTAAAAATAAAATAAAATTATGGCACACAAAACGAATCTCTATAACATAACACAATCACTTTTCCTGCAACATAACTCTTATAAACTCATATTTATATATAAGTTTTACTTTTACCACTATTTCGGCTTTTTTTTTAATTCTTGTAAATAATATTTATTTCTAATTTATTCTCTAAACTTATACTTACATCGGCTATAACTTTAACGTGGTGTTATAACACTAAGTATTAGATGCAAAATAATTACACATATAAATTAAAGTTAAAACATTTTTCATACAATTATGAGATAAAAAATGATATAATAGTGACCTTAAAAAGTGAGAATTATATTTTGGGTTCATTTTTCAGGAGTGAATATAGATAAGTTATCTATATTGAGCCCAAAACGATGTCATTTTGAGACGCAAATTAAGATATTTTTGTAATTATAATTTATTTCAAGTTTATAATATAAAAAAATAATTTTTAGAAATTATTTATTTTAATATAAAAAATGGGAATTCTTTTATTTTGAAATTTCCCTTTTTTTTTTCATATTGCCACATCAAAGTGAAAAAAAGGATCTCCTATCAACTTGTTGGAAAAGTTACTTAGTCAATTCTTGTGAATCTAATTCATAGAAATTATGTAAAGTAAAATGGACGAATTATTTTTTTTGAATACCTAAAATGGACGAATTATAAATCTAAAAAAAGAAGAAGATATATTCAACTCATAATTCATTAGATATTTTAATTATGGGCAATATTTCTATCATGTAAGATGATAAGAAAAAACATTCCTACTCACACATCGAATAATGTGTCAACATTTCTTTTTATTTTATTTTTTATAATGGGTCCCACCAAAATTTATTTATGTAGAAAATTGATTTTACATTATGTTACATAACATATGTATTTCCCTCTAATTAAATTGCTCCCGGCAACGCTTTCTTAGGGAAAAAACAGTTTTTTGAATTTTTTATTTTAAATTTAAAAAAACATCATTCTTTTATTTTGAAATTCAACTTATCATTATAATTTTTTTTATTTTTCAAACTCAAAACAATACTTAAACTCGAAACACTATTATCGAATCTTATTTAGTATTCAAAAACAAAGTTACCCATGGGAGCGACCGAAACATGTACCATTTTATGTTAATATTGGTACGAGGTGTTCCTGATCCGTGAGCGCCGTCATGATTTTGCAGTTTTGCCAACGTTTGTAACCCTCTCTGTATAGATAGAGCTGTGCTGTGTTGTGTTTGTTGACACACTCTTCCGAAAACTCAATGGAGCCCATTTGCCCTATTGACTCTGAGTGTGCCACTGAAATCTCTGCACTTCTCACTCCTCCCTCACCTCTTCAAGTTCAGGTAATCTCTTCATTCATCTAACTTTCTCCACCTTTTTCATTTTTTCTCTGCTCTTGATTTTGCTTCTTCTTCTTTTTTTCAGGAATATTATCATAAGCTTTTGTCTGCAAGGCAGTGCACTGGTATCACAGTCAAACATGATGGGAACTTTGGAAAGGGTACTTCTTTTAATTTTAATAATCCTGTTATTTGCTATATAGCACCGACACGTGACACGACATGATATTCCGACACGACATTCCCACGCTTTAATTCTAAAAAATGTTAGATTTCGACACGTTAGTACATGATATTAAATAATATTTTTAATTTATGTTGTGTATATTATATTTAATATTCAATAATTTAACAAAAAAAATGAAACTAAACTTATAATATTCATCAATTTCGCAAAGAAACATAAGATATCCCAAATATTTAATTAAACTCAATAAAATGGTAATCGTAATCTAACAAATCTAATAGTTAGAATTAAAAACTCGAAGCAACGCAACCTTTGAACCTTTATTTTTTTTTTTTGAATTTCTATAACGCGTGTTAGAGTGTCGAGGAGTGTTGGAGTATCGGAAAGTATCGGACACGTCACGTCAGAGTTTTTGACATCTCGGTGCTTCATAGGTTATTTGTTTTTGTCCCATAACATGATTTTTATTATTATTATTTTGGGTGTAAGAATTGCAGGAACATGTTTTTCTCTTATTTTTGCATGAAAGGTGCTACATTTATATATGCTCTTCAAATGGCTTCTTTCAATTTTTTAATATTTATTATAGTATGTATTTCTTCTGATACTGGAGAACTGCAGGTGTATATGCTGCCATGGACTTCAAAGAGGGGGAACTTGTTCTGAAGGATCACATGTTTGTGGGGGCTCAACACTCTTTCAACAAGGTTTTTATCCCCCCTTTGTGTAGCTATATTAAAACTTTTTGCTCCTTTCTCTTACACTCTACCCTACTTTGCAGATTGATTGTTTTGTCTGTAGCTTCTGCTTTCGTTTTATTGGTTCCATAGAACTTCAAATTGGAAGGAGGCTTTACTTGCAACAATTAAGGGCTAATGAGAGTCATGGTTGTGATGTGGGGAACTTTTTGGAACCTTCCAAAAACTGCCATGAAATGGATTCATCCGATGAAGAGGAGAGCACTCAGCAATGTGCTTCTGGTAGTTCCAAAACTAGAATTCCTCTCCCTGAAGGTGTTGTGGAATCATTAATGAATGGCCAATTGAGATTGCCTTGCTCTGAGGAGTTCTCCTTGCCGCCTTCTGTTCCGTGCCGTGGTGGATGTGGAGAAGCTTATTATTGCAGGTAAGGCTATGGTTGCTTGAAGAAATAATATGGGGTATATAGTTGTAACGACCCAAAATTTTATGCTTTTATTTTGCCAATGCTTCCTACCAAGGAGCAGGAATAAATGATAACTGCTAAAAGTGTTGTGAAATTTTGGTCAGAAATGAATGCTGCATGGGGATCCAAACTCCATTGCTGATTGCTTCTCATTTAATTATTTCAAAGAGTAAAACTGATTGTAGAGTCTTGGTAGTTTTTGCATTCACCGGTAAACCCTCTCTATATATTCTTAAACTTGAATATAAGAAGAAAGCTACATAAAGCATTGATGTCAATGTCTCTATCACATACATGAGATTGGGAGAAATAAAGAACCTAGACTGCTATAAAGATTTGCACAATGTTTTATCTATCCAATTCGACAGAGATACAAAGGTAGATAGCTGTATTCTCGTTGATAAGCTACTTTTAAAAGCATTGCCAGATGAAAGCTGTTCTTAACTGCAGCTTCCTGCGGTTACTGGGATATTTGTTCTTGCACATCATTATTTTCGGTTTGAAATGTGACATAATCTCTTTTTATGATGTTTTCAATACCTGTAGCACGTCGTGCGCAGAGGCTGATTGGGAATCCTCCCATTCTTTACTCTGTACTGGCGAGAGTTCTGATCTGGAACATAGGGAGGCACTCCTTAAATTCATCAAACATGCTAATGGTAAGACTCCTAACTTACGGACATCAATAATTTTTAACAATCTAAATTTGTTCTGGACCATTTTGTTTTGTGTCTTGCTTATTTAATGTTCTTTCCTTTTTCTCCCAGAAACAAATGATATATTCCTCCTTGCTGCAAAAGTAAGGTTTCATATTGCTCTGAATTTCTTGTCTCTTGAATGCTGCCTGAAAAACTCACGTGCACACACATACATATACAGTTTATGCATGTGTATCTGATAATCACACCTGGTATTGTTGTCACTAGACTTAGATAAGTATTATTGTGAAGTAAATGCTGGGACATTAAAAGGAAAAACAATCTGGTACATTAAATAGAAAAAACGGTCTGGCAAAGATTTTGCTTTTATATGACATTGGTTCTTCCTCAATATCATACGGTCCTTTTATCTTTAATTAATTTACATATTTATTTTGTTCTATCTAAGCTACCCTTTAATTTGACCGTCGACATAGACATGTTTGTATTTATAGATGCTCAGCTTATCAAATAAGCTATTTTCGTTGTCTTGCTTAAATTATCTCTACTAGATTTATCTGACCAGAAGCCTGATTGGATTTTATGACTAGGCTATTTCTTCTACCATATTACGGTACCGCAAGTTGAAAGCAAACCATCTTGAAGAGCAAGTGAAATGTTATACATCCTGTGTTTCAAACCACCGTAATTTCTCTCTTCTTCAGGAAGCTTGGAGGCCTATATCAATGGGACACAAGAGAAGGTAGTTATGACTAACTTTACCTGTTTACATGAAACCTGAATACAGAGTGCTAATGCTTTCCTAGTGAAAGATGGAATTTCTTGAGGCAAAGTGTGCTAATATCCTTGTTGATGATTTGAATTTTGACAAATATGCATGTGCATCCATGCCTTTCAGGAATATACTGGACCATGGTTTCAAGTAATTATTTTTTTTTAAATTATTTGTGGTATATGTGTTGCATTACCTATGCTTATGTTGCAGGGTTGTTGAACATGTATACTTCATTGTGCTTGAGAAAATCTGAGATATAAGATTTGGTCTTTATCATCGTCTTCAATGCTCTTGTCAAATTATCCATTTTATCAAACTTTAGAGAGTGAAATGTGTCTTTTGTAAGACTTCTTACTAAGCAAAGCAGATTTTGGATTTTCTTTAAGGGCCGATCCAGTTCAAATACCCACTTCGTGAGTGTCTGGGGAAGGGAATACTCTAGGTAGTCTTTCCCCTGCTTTTTGCAGAGAGACTGATTCGAACCCGCGACCTGACACATCACGGCAAGCAAGCTTACCGCTGAGCCAAGCCGGCCCTTCAACTACTTTTTTTAAAATCATTGTTTCTTGCAAGTATAACTTTTATTTCTTAAACTACTTTGTAAAACTCATCTAATAATATATCAACTTCATTGTTGGCTAGAATAATTTAATCTAGTTTTACATAAAAAATTATTATTCAAATACGCTACTTTATAAGATTTTATATGAACTATGTAAGATAAGTCACTACAAAGTGTTTGTAGGTGGTGGGAATGCATTGCATTGCCTGATGATATTGATCCTTCTGATGAAGCTACGTTTAGGAAACAAATAAAAGAGTTGGCATTTGAGGTGAGAATCATGAGATTCTTCAGATGTTTGGTGCATGATAGGAAATGTTATATTCACTGATTTAATGTGTTATTCCTAATTTTCTTCTTATTGATTTGATGTTTCAGTCTCTCCAACATCTTAAGACAGCTATATTTGACAAGGAATGTGAGCCATGTATCCTTACAGCTGCTGATTTTGTGATGTATTCATTATGTGTATGCCCAGTGATATTGAGTCTTCATTTTCTTTGAAATTTTAGCACTAAGTCCTTGACTTTTTTCAGTATTCTCCCTCGAAATCTATGGACGTATCATCGGCATGTATGAGCTGAATAATCTGTAAGAGCTCATTGTATGGCAAATCTTTTTTTGTTCTATTCTTTCTAGTCAGTCATATATTATGTCTTGTTTGCTTCCAGTAACACAATGCTTGAATATTGCGATATAGGTATAGCACCTGAGAATCATAATTTAAATTTTTTATTATACTAATATGTATATTAATCCTGAATTTATATTGTCAGTGATTTGGTTGTAGCTTCTCCTGTGGAGGATTACTTTTTATACATTGATGATCTGACATATCCTAATAAGGTTGGAATATCGTTCAGCTTGCTTTACTGCTTTATCTCAAAAGAATACGCTCTTTTACTCTTTTCTGTTATCATTAATGGCAGGAAGAAGCTATGAAAATTACACAACCAATTCTGGATGCTCTTGATGAAGACTATTCTATTTGTTGCCAAGGTACTTATTTTACTGCAGTTTGTCTGTCGTTATCTGCAGTTGTCTCTTCATGTAAAATTTATACTTCAACTTTGGGTTCTCTCTTTCATCTTTCCTTTTTTAATATTAAGCTCTCGTATCATTACTGATGTTCATTCTCTGTCTATATTGTCTTAATGCAAGGTGTTACCTGATAGCTTTTGTTTGATTGGTGGTTACATGTTAGCCTTTTATGGACTAATTAAATAATTATATCTTTTGATTTTGGATGAGAGAGCTATCATCTGTTCTTCAACTTTTGACAGCCAAAATTTCCCCCCCTTCCACAACCCTCCTAAAACTGGAACTAAATGATCAGGAAATTATGCATCTGTCATAAGAATTTACTTAGTTTTACTTGCAAATGTTTTGTGACTTGATGAAGCTTTAGTTGTGATTGCTTTATTTCACTATCTACCTGACTCTCAAAAGGAAAGCATTATAGTATTATTACCTTACTGATTATAGGAATAATGCAGTTTCATTTGTATTATACCCTTAGGATATATCCTGATTCATTTTGATCATTATTTTTAAACGTTGAGTGTTAAATCTATTTAGTTATTGAATTGTATTCTAGGAACTGCGTTTTTTCCTTTGCAAAGCTGCATGAACCATTCCTGTTGTCCCAATGCCAAAGCTTTCAAAAGAGATGAGGTAGGTGGTGCAAAACTATCTTGATTTTATATACTATTTTGGTTCGGTTTGAGTTTACAAGATTCCCCAGCCCTCTGAAAGTACTCCTTTTGTGCTTGCTTTGCCGGTTAAGCATGTGGCTTTTTCGTCCTGTCATAAATTACTAAGAAAGCCACAATCTTATGATAACTGTAAAGAACCTTGGGATACACCACCCCAAAAGCTAGTTCAAAGGGTGGGAGTGCTCAAGGCCTTATAAACTCTACATTAGTTATTCATCTAACTAATGTGGGACTATATATCTCAACACGCCCCCTCACACGAGAGCCCATTGGGCTTGAAGAGTGGATAATGCAACAGGCCCAGCCTACCTGTGCTAAGAAATTCCACAAGAGAAAGTGGGGGACGGCGAGGCTATGATACCATGTAAAGAACCTTGGGATAATAACAATGACTCAACAACGGCCGTTTGGTACGCGGTATTCTTTAGGATTTCCGGGAAACTGAATTTTTCTAAATTTTAAATTTCCGGATATTATCATAAACTGGATGTAAAAATCATATTTTTGAAAATCGAGATTCACGGACAAAAAAAATTTCTCCTCTACCTAGAATATAATGTCAGCTTCAATTTCCCATCATTATTGAATTCACATTTATTTCTCTTTATTGGATTCAACATGTTTTATTGTACTCCTCAATTCTGCAACCTGTCTAGATTCATTCATGTTACTATTGTTTGGTTCTAACCTTGAAAAACATATATGGCTTTTATCCACCAAAAAAACAAAATTGGAAACCAATTATGTCTGGCTTTTGTCCCTTTTCTTTTACCTCTGCTTTATGTAACGTTGAATATAAAAGATTTATCTTTAAAATCATACATCTTTTGCATGCAGGATAGAGATGGCCAAGCAACAATAATTGCACTGAGGTCCATTTATAAAGGAGAAGAGGTTGGTTGATGCCAATATCTAATAGGCCAATAACTTCTTAACTAAATGATTTTACTCAGAATTTGGTTTTTCTTACTGCCCAATAATTGATGATGTTTATGACACCAAGGTTGAAAAGGAAAGCATAAATAAAATTCTACCATATTGAATTTCTAATGTTTTGGGATATATTGCCTTGTTCAACTAATAAACATTTGGAAGGGACTTTCAGATAACAATCTCATATGTTGACGAGGACCTTCCATTTGAAGAGAGACAAGCATCCCTTGCAGATTATGGTTTTAGATGCAGCTGTCCAAAGTGCATTAAAGAAGAGCCATAATACTAAAACAGTTATGCAGAATCCAACTGTTTTAGAAATACAATGAGGCTTTCTCAACCTTGACAGAGTTAAATTGCAAAGAAAAGAGCAGGGATGGCACTCAAAGGGAAACACTTGTTAGGAGAACTTGTAGTTGTTTTGAAACTTTTGGTTCTTTCAAATACATCCAAAATTGTCTGCATTCAACATATGTTACACCAGTTGTTTCATTTTTTTTCTATAGAAGCAATTGGGATGTATTAACAGATGCTTGAGAGTTGTTTCAAATTTTTGAAAGATATCATGTCATCTGGACCAAGGGAAATAAAACCTTGGTCTATAGAGTCAATACATTTTACCTAAAGAAGTGGGAAGTTTCAATTAGTGGAATAATTATTAGAATTTTAAAAATATAGAGTTCGAGTCCTGGGAATGGAAAAAAAAAAAGATTTGGGAGAGTCATCCCCCGAAAGGGTCCGATGGTGCTCGATGAGGATTAGTTTTCGGTTATGGCTGGAGGATACCTTTGAATTTATTCAAAAAAAAAAAGAACTTTAAAAATATAAAGTCTAAATTAACAATCCACGCACCAAATATTCTAATTTTTTTTTTTGGTGTACAATAAAAACAAAGTAAAATGGCTGAATGTTAACAAAAATATTATTTAAACACTAATTTTCTGATCTTAACTAAGTAAGATTAACAAATTTATACGAACAGTATTCTGTCTCGCATCAATGCGGAACAAAAATATATTAATATTATATTTATATAAAACAATGTGCAAACTGCAAACCACCTTTATATAATCATTCCTGTTATTTCTACACGAAATGTTGTATCTACCCTATAACTGGATACAAATAAATTAATTATTGATTAACAACATTTATTGTTTAATTATTATTATTATTATTTTGGAGTGTCTATTTATTTAGATGAGACTAATCTCCTTATTGGTAATGAAAGTTTTTGCTACTAGCCCAAATTTCTTCGCCTAAGAATTGAACAGACAATAAAACAATGGAACTAAAAGAATGAGTTAGCAGAGAGAGAAAAACAAGTGTAAGGGCCCGTGGGGCGTGTGTTTTCTTTTTCGAATTTTCTGCTAGGGTTTTTTCTGGTTGATGGTTGCGAGAGGGGGGAGATCCCTCATTTATGAGGGGGAAACTTCGATCAAGAGGGAGACGAAGAAAGTTACGGCCGAGCTGGGGATGGATCTGGTTGTTCAAGGTGTACCTCTGGTTGTGGGCGCAACGGAGGCGGAGGAGGGGAAAAAGCCTCTTCCGGTTGACGTGGAAGTTGAGGATTCTGATGAGGATGTCCGTCGTGACCCTAGGAAGCTGATCTCGTATAAGGATCAGTTGCTGAGGGTTAATGGTGTTTGGGATGGTGATGCTAAAGATGATGAAGGGGACTGGCTTGCGCAGTGCCGTCAGGAAGAACTTGATGATGATGAAGCCTTGAAGGCGTACGAACAAGTAGGTGAGGATGATCATTTGAATCCTTTTTACCAGTTTGACGTTCTGGAAAAAGTGGAACAGTGCAAGCGGTGGAGGAAGACACTCATAGTCAAGCTTTTGGGTAAGAGGTTAGGTGCTAAGTTTCTGTGGTTTAGGCTTCACCGTCTTTGGAATTTGGAAGGGGATTATAAGGTGCTTGATCTGGAAAATGATAATTATATGGTTGAGTTTGAGAAGGTGCAGGATTATCTTTTTGTTCAGCAATAGGGCCCTTGAATTGTAGCTGATCACTACCTTATTGTCCAAAGATGGAGGCCGAATTTTGACCCTTATGATGATAAGGTCAAGAAATTGGCGGTTTGGATAAGGATTCCAGGTGTTCCAAGGGAGTTTTACACGCACAAGGACTTATGGAGGATGGGTAACATGGTGGGCCGAACCTTGAGGATTGATGAAAATTCCTTGAGGTTCAGCGGTCAAGGTCAGCTTGAGGAGACAACAGATAGAGGGAGATTTGCCCGTATTTGTGTTGAAATTGACTTGGGAAAAAGCTTACTCTCGAAATTCAGAATCGGTCAAAGGCAATTCTATATTGGGTATGAAGGTTTGCATCTTATTTGCTTCCTTTGTGGTCAGTATGGGCATAGAAAAGATCAATGCCATTTTAACTCGGCTAATTTGAAGAAAGTGGAGGTTAGTACTGGTGAGGGGGCTACATGTCTTCATAAGGAGCAGATTCAGGAGGGTTCTAATCAGGGGGAAGATATTGAAAAGAGTCAAGAAGTGGAGGGATTTGGAACTTGGATGACAATCCAGAAAAGATCGAATAAGAAGCCTTCTCAGAATAATAAATCCAAGGATTCAGTGGCAGGTAAGGTGAAAGAGGAGCCTGTAATCTCGGATCTCAATACCCAGAAGGTTCAAGGTTCTAGGTTTGGACCTTTAGAGGGTGATAATGGTGATGGTAGTCCTATTCCCACTGAGGATTAGATTGGTTCTGTTGGCAGTAAGGAGATACCAGTTGGGGAATTGGGTAAACATAAAAGGATTCAAAGTGGGAAGAAGAAGAAGAATCTTGGGGATAGTGCTCTATTGAAGCATGCTGCTGGTGGAGTTGCCAAACCGGTTAAGAAAGGAGGTAATTCTCTCTCCTTAGGTCAATCCAAAGGAGTTTTTAAAGTTCAGGCTGGGAGGGATACAATGCTGTTGAACAGAAATCAATCCTTGATTGGTTTTCGTGTTGAGAAAGCTGCTAGTTCTAGCAGAGGTTCTGGTGAGGGTGGTTCGAATGGCCCTATCAGTAGAAGAGTTGAGCGGGTAACCGTGCAGAAGTCTGATCTGAAAGAAAAACCCCCTGATGCTGTGAATGGGGAGAAGCTGGTTGGCCTTGATGTTAGGAAAGCCATGGTGCTGGATGATATTACTAATGCTACAGGGGGAAGATCAAGATCCTCTGAGATTGTATAGCAGGTTTGGTGTCCTATCCTATATTTTCATTTTCATGATAGTCTGCACATGGAATTGTAGAGGAGTGGGGAAAAAGGGGTTCTCCACCCTCATTAAAGACCTTGTTTTCCAGAATAGGATTCAGGTTCTGGTGCTGTTGGAAACCAGAATTAGTGGTTCTAAGGCTGATAGGATTGCTAGGAGTTTAGGGTTCGATAGTTTTTTCATGAGAGAAACTATTGGATTCTCTGGTGGTATTTGGATTCTTTGGAATAAATTTGTGACTAGGATGGCTATTCTTGAGGAGGATCACCAGTATGTGCACACTAAGCTGTATTGGTTGTGTTCTGGTGATGAAGAGAGTTTTACTTTTGTCTATGGAAGCCCTGGATGGCTTGAGAGGAAATTACTCTGGGAGAACTTGGGGAGAATTGCTGGGTATGAAGAGGGGAAGTGGGTTGTCATGGGTGATTTCAATGCCTTTGTCGAGCAGGGTGACAAACAAGGAGGTGCTGTTGTTAATTGGGGGAGTGTCCAAGACTTTGTGGACTGTCTTAGTGGGTGTGGGCTTTCGGATTTGGGCTATTCTGGTCCTAAATTCACCTGGAGAAGAGGAGGTTTGCATGAAAGATTGGATAGGCTTGTGGTTAATGAGAACTGGCTTCTGGAATACCCCAACAGATCCATCTCTCATATTCATTTCCATGGTTCTGACCATAGGCCTATTGTCCTGAAGAATGATGTTATGGATGGTGATTCTGGTGGGCTTAAGCCTTTTCGATTTCTGGCAGCTTGGATGACTATTGGCAGCTTTAATGATGTGGTGGGTGACTGTTGGGATAAGAATGTTGACTGGAATTGGGCTAAAGATAATTTTAAAGTGGAAGCTTCTAGTTGGCATAAGAATGTTTTTAAGGCCGAACAAAGAAAGAAGGCACAAATTCAGAAAAGGATTAATGGAGTGGACATTGCTCTGAACAGGGGCCCTGATGAATCCTTGGAGAGGTTACATAGAGCTTTATGGCAGGAGTTGAATGCCGCTATGTCCAAGAGGAGCTTACCTGGTTTCAGCGGTCTAGGAGTAATTGGTTGACTTATGGTGATAGGAATTCTAAATTCTATCACTTTGCAACCAAGGCCAGGTCCAGGAGGAACAAGATTAGGGTCCTTAAAAAGGAGGATGGCAGTTGGGAGGAGAATCCGGAGGAGTTGAAATCTCTTGTTACTAAGTTCTTTAAGGATTTGTATATAGATGATTGTCATGCTTTTCAGAGTGGGAGTATTGATAATTACTTTCCTGTTATTGACAATTATTGGTGGAGGAGAATTGGTGTTATGCCAAGTAGGGAGGAAATAAGGAGAACTTTTTTCAAGATGCAACCTTTCAAAGCTCCTGGAGCTGATGGTTTGCATGTTGTTTTTTTGCAGTCTCAGTGGGATAAGGTGGGGGAGTCTGTTATTAAGCTTATTTTTCAGATCTTTGATGATCCTAGGAAGGTGGAAAGCATAAACCAGACTCTGATTTGCCTGATTCCTAATATTGACAATCCTGAGTTGGTCAGTCAGTTTAGGCCTATTAGCCTCTGTAATGTGATCTATAAAGAGATAACTAAGTTGGTTGCTTCTAGGCTGAGGAATCACATGAGTGCTCTGATTATGCCTAACCAGTGCAGTTTGTGAAGGGTAGGCATGCTTCTGACAATATTATTATTAGCCAGGAGATCTTTCATTCGATGAGATCAAAAAAAGGCAAAAAAGGTTGGATGGCTGTCAAAGTTGATTTAGAGAAAGCTTATGACAGGGTTAGTTGGCCTTTCTTGGAGGAAACCTTATTGTTGACTGGGATGGCTAGTTCTTTGGTGAAGTTAATTATGGCTTGTGTTACTTCATCCATCTTCTATGAATATTTTGTGGAATGGGAATCTAACAGAAGAATTTTATCCTTTGAGAGGTATTAGATAAGGAGATCCTCTTCCTCCTTACTTGTTTATTTTATGCATAGAGAGATTGGGTCATTTGATTAATGCTGCAGTTGAGAGGAGAGACTGGAAACCGGTGAAATTGGGGAAGAAGGGTCCTCCTTTATCTTATCTCTTTTTTGCTGATGACCTTTTATTATTCTCTGAGGCCAATGGGGATCAAGCCAACCTGATTTTTGAGATTTTAGACCAGTTCTGCTTGGCTTCCAGACAGAAAATTAGCCACAGCAAAACCAAGTGCTATTTTTCTAGAAATGTTAATCATACTAGAAGGAGTCAACTTAGCAATATGATGGGCTTTGACATTTCAACTGACTTGGGAAAGTACCTTGGTGTCCCTGTTCTTCACAATAGGGTTAATAAGCACACTTTCAGTTACATCTTAGATAGGACTAATGGTAGACTGAAGGCTTGGAAGGAGAAGACCTTATCCATGGCTGGGAGGGTGGTGCTCACTAAATCAGTGTTGGTTGCCATTCCCATGTATTCTATGCAAACAGCTCTGCTTCCTTTAGGTACCTGTGATGCTGTTGAGAAGAAAATGAGAAGCTTTGTTTGGGGGTCGAGCATGGGGAGAAGGAAAATTCATGCCAACTCTTGGGATGTGGTTTGTAGGGGGAAAATTGAGGGTGGTCTGGGCATTAGGAAGGTTAGATTGGTGAATAAAGCTTACCTGATGAAGATTGGTCATGGGATTTTGACTCATAGGAATGATCTTTGGGTGAGAGTCTTAAAGAACAAATACAAAGTGGGGGATGGTTTGATCCTGGATCTGCCTAGGAGGTCTGGTGGCTCTAATCTCTGGACAGGCTTGACTAGAGTTTGGCCTATGGTTTTTGAAGGGTCCAGAATCATGGTGGGGAATGGTAGTGGGAGTTCTTTTTGGGATGATAAATGGCTTGAGATTGGTCCTCTAAGGGATCACACTATTCTTGAGATCCCTGCTGATTTGCTTGAAGCCAAGGTTGTTGATATGGTGAATGCGAATGGGGAGTGGAGATGGCAGGACCTTAATCCCTTTCTCAATCAAGAAGCTCTGGATTTGTTAGCTGTGGCTTGTCCTCCTAATCATGAGGCAGGGGAGGACTTAGTTATTTGGAGTCATTCTCAGGATGGTAGTTTTTCCACCAAATTTGCTTATAATTCTCTTTGTGAGGATTTTGTTTCTTGTAATCCTGGTAATTGGAACCTGATCTGGGATTGGGGAGGTCCTCCGAGAGTCAAATATTTCCTTTGGCTGCTTCTTGGTGAGGTGCTTCTTACCAATCAAAGAAGAGTTCAAAGGCATCTTGCTAGTTCTAATGTTTGCCCCAGATGTCTTGAGGAAGCTGAATGTTGCCTTCATGTTATGAGAGACTGCCCTGGTCTAGGAAGGTTTGGTATGACTTAGTTAATAAAAATCTGAGGCCTGAATTTTTTTCTTCTCCTTTGCATTCTTTGCTGTCTATTAATCTGGATCCGAAGAAGGGTATGCTTGGTGGCCTAAATGGCAGCATCCTCTTTGGTATTGTTTGTTGGTTCATATGAAAGAAAAGAAATATGTTAATTTTTGAGAATGAAAGGCCTGGAGAAGGTAGTACTAGTATTGGCTCAGGTGTATTGGTCTAATTTTTCTTATGCTGATAACCTGTATAGGAAAGCCGGCTTGCAGGGTGGTGGCAGACGTGATTTGGTTGTGAGATGGTCTCCTCCTCCTGTTGGTTGGATCAAAGTGAATTTTGATGGGTCTTCTAAGAGAGCTGCTGGGCTTGGGGGTTGTGGTGGTGTCTTAAGGGATGAAAATGGTAAGTGGCAGGTTGGCTTTGCTAAGAAGTTGGGTGCGTGCAGTGCCATGGGAGCTGAGATCTGGGGAATTTTAGTTGGTCTCCAAACAGCTTGGAACTTTGGCTTTAGGAAAATTATCATTGAAGGGGACTCCCAAGTGGCTATCAGTTTGATCAAGGATGGAGTTTCGGATAGTCATCCTTTGGTGAGTTTGATTAACAGGGTTTTGCAGTTTAACAAAAGAGATTGGCAGGTTGAGTATGTCCATATTTTCAGAGAAGGTAATAGATTAGCTGATTGGTTGGCTAATGCTGCTAATTCTTTAGATTGGGATACTAAATTGTTTGACTCTCCTCCGGAGGGTTGTTTGGGTGTTTTGGATAGGGATTTGAGTGGGGTGGGTTGGCCCAGATGCTGTAGTTTTTTTTTTGGTGTTTTTTTTTTTTGTTCCTTTGATTTTCAAAAAAAGAAGAAGAATTGAAAGACAATTTTCAGCCTCTGTTTCATAGGTACCCACTTATCCGCTGTACCCGTTAGAGAATTTTCTAAAATGGTTCGGGTTTACCAAACAATTCTCATTTTATCCTTGCTTTTTTAACAAAATTTCCATTTTATCCCCATATATAACATAAGGTCCACCTGCTCCTCCTAGACAATGGAATACTTGCTCACCCGTTAGGGTTAATTAACGTAATTTTTGCTTAGAAAAATAAAAACACATTAGTTTGTTGACCAAATGATAAAAAGTTATCAACCAGTAATCGGTTAAATTTCGGGACTGTTTGATATGGAGATTATTTTAGAAATATTGGAAAAGTGGGGTGGGGCAAAAAGATTTCTAACGTTGGCTACGAGGAAATTGAAAATATTTCCGAGAAATTTTTTCCCCCATCATTTCAATTTTAACTATGGAATCTCAAACAAAAATACCATCTGATACATGATATTTTTATTTTCCCTTAACATCAATATGATTAACCCAACATTCTTGGAAAATTTTTAAATCTACTAAATATATTTTCGTAACTTACCCGAAAAAAAAATTACTACCATATTCCTAAAATGTTTTTTTTTTCGATAAAAAAAATATCTCCAATACCAATGAAATATTTGCCATACTCATACATACAAGTACATTAGTACCACTTTAGTAAGGAACTGCATTGGGTTGGGCTTGTAATCTTGCGCATACACTTGATTCACTTTCACTATTTGTATAGTTTCAACTGATTCAAAATAAACAAATAAATACACATATATCTTAGGAGGGATATTCTTAGTACCAAATTTTTTTACTACCTATCTAATCAACATTTTCTCTTTTTTCAAATTTTTTTTAGCATTCTCTCTTTGATTCAATGGTGATTAGATAGGTAGTAAGTTAATAGTAGAAAAATTTAGTAATAACAATATCCTCCCTCATTTAGTTATATATGCATACTTTTAAAAAAAAAACATTGAACAAAAGTACTAGCGAAAAAGTGCACCCATAATGTAATCAACAGGCTTAACAAATATATATTAACTCTACTGTGGGTGGGGTAACCCGAAATTCACTCTCAATTCTGTTTCTTATTACAACAAGAACATGATCTACAATCGATCAAGGAAATAAGAATAACTATGGAAACCACTTATTGCAAGACACATAAAACACCCACACCATAGGGTCTCTTATATGGATGAAGAAACCACATGGCATAGCATAAATAACCATACTTAAAAATAGATCATACAAGTTGCACTCTGATGGTTCAATATCAACAAAACAAAAAAGATTCTTCTTAACTATTCACAAGTGCACAATGCTTCCTGATCTCTCCTTCTGTCCCGGTCTTGACTTTAACTCGTCCCATTTTCTCCATTGAGTTGGCAAATTCAGCATAGAAATTTTCAAGTGACCCTTGAAGAAGTTCAGTGACCAGTGACTTTGAAACAGTGTTAGTCAACAATGAAGCATCTGACACAAATAAACCTCTTCTCTTAACCACTTGACCATAGTAGCCAAGATCAAATGTCTTGCGACTTCCAGGGTCCATCTCAACTTTTGTGGTGTTATCATTGATGTTCTTGCACTTGAAGGTCTTAAGATTTTTTGCATATTCACTATCAAGTGCTGGATCTTGATCACCCTTGCCAGTAAAATTGAATAGGCGGCTTGAGAATGATGAGCAATGGGATACACCAATTGTGTGAGCACCTAACACAATTTGAACTCATTGGTGATTAAAAAAAAAAACCACTCCCCGTTAAACCCGACTAGCGAGTGTGGGGTGGAGGAAATACTTGTACGCAGTCTTATCCTTGCATAATTGCAAAGAGTCTGATTTGAACTCATTGGTGATTACAAAAGCATAGAATTTAGCATACAAACTATTGAGATATATAAAATCATTAATGTAACCTCACCCAAAAGCTTAAGCTATTGGGTTGAATTGGTTCTTTACATGGTATCAGAGCCTCGGTGTACCGAGTTCAATCCCCACTACCCCCACTTTCTTTCTAGTGGAATTTCTTTCTTGGACTCTTGTGTGAGGGGGCGTGTTGAGATATATAAAATCATTAATGTAACCTCACCCAACAGCTTAAGCTTTTGGGTTGAATTGGTTCTTTACAACAACAATATTGCATAATGCTTAGGAAATTGTTTAAATATAGTACCAGAAAGCAGGACCAAGTCTTTTATATCAAGTCCTTGATTGCCAAATAGTGTTTGGACGGTGGTGAAGTTGTGAAATGGTGCAGGAATGCTGCTTCTGGCTTCTACTAAATTAGATATGACCCCATCCCTTCTACCTGTTGGAACTTTCCAATAGGGTCCACCCTGAAAGAGCATAGTAGCAATGGCATATACCAAGAAAATGAGTCATTTCTGTCCTCAAAAAGAAAGTGTAAAAGATAAAGATGAAATGAAGCAATAATTGAACTTCAACTTGTTCCTGATACAATTGAGTACTTACTGTGGCTACAATAGAGTCTCTTGCAACCAAAGCTATTATATCAGCACAAGAAACTACACCAGGGCATTCAGCTTCAACAAGGCTCTTTACTCTATCAATGAAGTCAAAGCCTCTGACTGTAAGATTTGGAGGAGCATTCTTTTCAGCTTGATTTGTTGTTGAGTTCAGAAGGACTGAACCATCACATCCCTGAAATGCTTGATGTTAGCTCTTCAGTTTTCACATGATACTTCTAAACTAAAAATGAAAGTAAAGCATAAGCTTGAAAATCACATTACCCTAACAAAACAGTCATGGAATTGCATTCTTATTATGGCAGCTGCAAGTGATGGAGCATTGTGGATATGCTCATGAACAAAGCTTAAAATCATTTGCTCAGCTTTTGGACAGCTCTTAGCATAAAAACCCAGCTGCAGTTGAGCATGAGTTGAAGCAATTAATGCCAAAAGACAAAGAATCAAAGCCCTGAAGTAACTCTGGCTTTCCATTTCCATGTAGCTTGCAGATATCTTAGTTACCTGAGTAACAACTATATATAGATATAAACAACTAGATTCTTCTTGAAAGAAGCAATTTTATTTCTCTTATTGTCTCCACAACAGTGGTCACTTATTTATAGTCCTAAGGTTAAGGTACAAGAAACAAAGTAAATCATAGAGATGGTCCATGCAGCTAACTAACATGTGCTATAAGGTGATATACTACATGGCTCTTTAGCATCCATGTACCACTAATAATTGCACATACTATGATTAAAAAAATTGTTAGTTGGGCATGCCCTTATAGGACAAATGAAGTGAGTCCTAAATAACTGGATTTTTGAATGCTTGAATACACGTCAATTGATATATTTTGTAATTTGAGATACTGAATATTGATACTTTCTTTAAGCATAGGACGCCTACCAAATCTTACTATTTGGACAACATATATTTATTTTATCAAATTTTTTTTAACATTCTCTCTCACATTCAATTTGATTACACACGTAGCATTTTGTTGGTAGCAGCAAAAAAAACTTTGCAGGTAAAACAAATCTCTATAACATAACACAATCAATTTTCCTATATCATAACTCTTATAAAATCCTATATTTATTATATCTTTACTTTTATCCGTTTATATACTAGTAACATTTTAAACAGTTTCTTGCGGTGGCTAATTAACATATATCTCTTAACGACAAATTTAGTTATAATTCAAGAAAAAGCAATTGACTTACCTGCTACTATCCTATGATCATGAGTCTTGCTTTAATCTCGTCACACATTGAGAAAGCTATTGTTCAAGTTAAATTAACAGTGGCTACCTGCTGCCACCTATGGACATATTATTAAGAAATGGAAAGCGTGACATATGAATTATAGAGTGGTTAAAAAGTGGTGAAAATATTTTGTATAAACAATTATGATTATTAAAATACGTAATACTTAGTGATGATAAAGATAGAGACAAACATTTTGGAAAGTCCTTTTTTTCCATAGCGAAGGTTAGAATGATTCCCATATACTACTTGTGAGAATTAGTATAAACACTCGTTTAATTTACATTTCAGGGTTAATGTTAAAGAACTTGAGATTGCTGTGATTTCACGACAAGTAAAAGTAAACTATAGACTTTATTATAATAACTTGGCCTAAAAAAAAAAGGGTATAACATAATAAGCCTTGAGTCAAAAACAAAAATACCCTTATGAAGGGAGATAATTATGGCTACTGTTATGAAGGGAATCATGTGTGCCATGTCTAACAAAACTAGCTTATTTATGTTACATTGTGATAAGTTCAAATTTCAAACGGATATGGACGTTAATAAAGAGCTGAACCGCATCATAAGTTTGAAATTTCTTGACCTTTTATGTGTATGCATTTCAAACTAAAGTGAATTTTATGGAAATTGCTGCACGTAGCTAAAGTGTAATGGGACCACTTTCATGTAATTTATGTCCCATATGTGTTCCATACAGCAAGCTTGTAAATTTCAAAGCAGATTGCAAATCCATGTACATATAGAAAAGCAAGGTGCTTTGTATTGTTCAAAAACAATTTTATGTTGAAAAAGCAAAGCCTAGAAACCCCTAAATCATACAGTGTTTAGGATCTATCACGCTTTGGGTATTCCATATAAACCAATGATTGGTTTTTATCAATAAAGTATGACCTGGTTTCAAATGAAGGAGCATGACGACATGAAATCATGAAGTGGAAAAATTTGAAAAAAAGAAAAAAAGGAAGATTCATTAATCAAGTCATGTTTTTCAAACAAGTGTGTGGTCTATATTAGCTTGCAATTTACTTTTCAATCAGTCTTATAATATGTTGAGGTTCTCCTCTCCTTTTGCGCTGGGTTTGAACTATGAACCAACAAGCTACTCGTGAAAACAGCTGGAGGTTCTTAATTAAAGGCCTCGAATTCTAACTTTTTAGTTCAGAATATCTGCTACGATTGAGAAAAACACAAAATTAAATATAGTAAAAAACTTACTATTGTTATAAAAAAAAAAAAAAAAAACCTTACTATTATTCGTGTAATGTCCTTTTGTGTTTGGTACAATTTTTATTTTGGTTTTGATGGGAAAATGTGGATGGGTATTGGAAAATAACGTGATTGGTTCAAGTTTTTGAAAAAAAAAAAAATACTAGACAAATAGGAAGACCATGAAACAACTTTAATGTTGATTTATGGGTGAAATTCACTGTTACAAAATACCACTTGAGATGTGGTATTTTGAGATAATTGAGAAAGTGAAAAAAGTAGGTGCGAAGTTTCTCTCGAATATAGATTTTGGAAATTTAAATAAATTTCTCCGGTAATATTTCGATCAATCAAAAAAAAAATTTAATTTTTTCATCAAATTGACTTTTTTTTTATCATTTTTCCAATAATTATATTTTCCTAATAAAAAAATTCTCCTCTATAAATCACCCTACTATTTCTTTCTCTTTTGTAACATGAAATTCTCTTATTAGAAAGTAACATGGTATGATTTAAGGAAAAAATATTTATGTTTTTAAATAACATAACTTATATCTTTTCACTCTCATAAAGAGGTGGGACCCATATCTTTATTTTTTTTTTGTTAATTCTCTCTCCTCCTTTATCTATCTCTTTCTTTCTCTTAAAATAACATAATTTTACATTCTTTAAAATGACACACATTTTACCCATTATTTAAATTCTGAATTAAATTAATGTGCATTATAAGGAAGGAAAGGAATAATAGCTTTTTTGTGTACTTTGTTTTCTTAGGAGAGGTGAAGCTTATCTCTCATTGCGGATCATGTTCATTTTTTCAAGTAGGGCGTAGCCTGTCGGCAGCCGGGTAAAGGCACAGTGTCCTATGCTGTGTTTGTATTCCAATTTCCAATATTATAATACACAAAGTTATCATTGGAATTCTAAAATTATTTAAAAAAGAAAACACCGAGACATTTTCTTTCACATATTCGTAAACAAAGAGACAAAGGACTGTCATTTTCTGAATTCTCAAGGGCAAAAAAATCTTAAATACTTGCATATAACTGTGGAGCCAAAAACAAAATTTGTAAATGGTTGTATAGATCTGCTTGCTAGAGACCACAGGGGTATTGCTTGGCCTAGAATGGTCATGTAGTTTTGTTTCTGTCTTTATTTTCCTGCTGTAAAAAGAAAAAACAATTGTAAAGGGAACGAAATTGCAAGTGTAATATTCAAAGGTGGCGATTGTTATTTATAGAAATTAATATTTCTTATATGGTAGAAGATAATTTTATTTCTTATATATATATATATATATAAAGGGTTTATCATCTATCATTTTAACATGATCAGAAAAATTTTCCTACACTAATAATATTTTGTGGGGCCCGCAGCAAAAAAAATTAAAAAAACTCTAATACACAAAACAAATCTCTATAATATTACACAATCACTTTTCCTACAACATAACTCTTATAAAATCCATATATAAAAAGGGATTTGCATCTATTATTTCTCATGACACAATTTTTTCCTACACACACAACTTTTTGTGGGGTCCGCATTTAAAAAAAAAAACTAATGCACGCAAAATGAATCTCTATAATATTACACAATCACTTTTCCTATAACATAACTCTTATAAAATCCATGTAAAAAATATATGGGGTGGTCTCTCTATATATATATATGTATATATATATATATATTCTCTTCATATGAGTCCATAGAAGTTTATTTTTTTCTTCTTTTCTCTTTATATGCGTTCACACACGTTTTTATACGTGTGTATGAGATAAAATTATATGGGAGAAATATTAAACCCAGAAATAAATCATGCACATATATGTTGCTGGCGAATTAAACTAACAATTTAAAAAAGATAAAAAAAATAAAGCATAGCTTCCTTGCTTATGTGGGAGCCAAAGGTTTTACAGCGATTGCTTTGATTGGGGGGACCTATATGTAAAGTGATTGTCTAAGGAACGTGGCTTTGCAACTAAATGCTATGATTCTTTATCTCCGGGTAGAGTCATAATTTCCAGCTTGGCACTTTGAAAAGTTAAAATACAAAGCATATAGCTCCAAAAACAGTTTGTTAATTCGTCCCAGTAGTATTGTTTTTTAATGATATGGCAATAACATATTCGCAAAAGCTCCAAAAGCAGTTTGTTAATTCGAACCAGTAGTATTGTTTTTTAATGATATAGCAATAACATATTCACAAAAGCAGCCCAAAGAGTCTCCCAAGTTGTAAATGTAAAGGCACACTCTTTTGAGTTTTTTATGAAAATGCTAAGGGTCGTTTGGTACAACGGTTTTTTTGAAATTCCCGGAAGATCGAAAGTGATAATCTTATTTATCCACATTTTGTATCAGATTTTTAAAAAAATTTCAGGATTTTATTTTATGTGTAATTTTTTTTGAAAATATCATCCAAGAATACTATTCAGGAGGTGGTATTTTAGGATTTCTATGCCAATGGAAAATTTAATACAACTAAACATAGCATCAAGAATATTAACTCAACAATTCCGGGCATATTTTAGTCTATCAAATAACTTTTTAATAACATTTCCAGAAAACTCATTTTCTTATCATATTCCTAAAAATGTAATTCCTGGATAAAAAAAAATTCTTATCTACCAATCCCCTACTAAATACATCATAATTTGGCAGGCAAATCTTCTAAAGCAACTGTTCTGGTTCTAAACTTACCCAACGGGTCTCACAGCATTTAGAAGTAACACAATAAGATTAGTGATCAGTCCAATTGATAAGAGATATGGTTTATGGCTTTTTTTTACAAATTACATCGGTCATATGTTCTTGATTAATTATGCCAGACGTAATATAATTTATAAGAGTTTGTAAACAAAAAGTTTATAAATATAACCTTCGCGTGATTTATTATCCTATTCTCTAGCAAATTGATTTTTAACCCTATTATTCCACTCCTTTGAGCTCGAATCTCGTTGATACATAATGATTTGTCACCTCTTGTGATAGTATTTTCCATAAACTCCTAGATCTCATATTAAATATGACCTTATGATTGAACATTCACGGTCTAGATTTGTGGCATATGATATAAGCCTATAATGCACATTGTTTTCATTATTCCCTTGCGTTGAAAAAGAGGATTACGATTCTATCCATATTCAGCACGAGCCACACGAAATCCTAGTAATGAATCGTGGCCCTCGAATTAAAACTAGTTTTAGGTTAATCAACAAGGACGATATTAGATTGGAAAAGGGAGTTTCATATAGATTTAGAAAAAGAGGTTAAACTATCTTACAGATGTGTGTGCTCATTTTTTTAACGCACAAATACGTTAATACCTTTTTATTCTTGGTTACATTATTAGTTTTTAGTCGTGCACTTATTTTATGATAATTTAATTAATCAAAAAAGAAATAATTTAACTATGTGTGAAAAAAGTTTATTACGTGTTCAGAATAATTTTTTATTTACCAACTTTTTAAAGCTGGAATGAAATAGAACAGCATCACATAAGAAATTTGGTACCACCCCACACCAAAATTTCCACCAATGTATCTGCATCTTGATGTAAGGCGAGGATGCCTTTGGATGGCGCCCCCATTGCTTTTTTGTAAAGCCTCCATTCCTCAAGCGCTTTGGATATTAAGAAAGCTTTTTAAAAAAATATATCTACTTTTGATTTAGTATAAAAATGTCCATAAGTTTATACCAAAAAAAAAAAAAATGTCCATAATAAGTTAATTATATGATGTTTTGTCTTTCTAAAATTACTGAAACTTTTGTTAAGCTTAAGTTCAGTGGTTCAGAAGATTTGTCATGTCGGGATCATGATCGCAGAAAAATACTTGTACAAGGAGCCACTTTTATTAAAAGTAAAATATTTTGATTATATCACTAAATATGTGGATTAACTGGTAATGAGTTGTTTCAGACTTTCAGCATAGCCAATGGTCTTGATCTTTGGTTCCTAAGAACGCATTAGTGTTAAAACTTGATATAAAAAGCTTTGCCGTTTATGTGATCCTACATGGCTCGAATCGGATTAATCGAGTATTTAATTAATCCATGGATAATATCCAAACAAAAATCTTAACTATTCAAATCATGTAACATTTTCTTATTTAGTAATATAGTGAGAGAGAAAAAAAAAATCTTGTAGTAATGTCGGTCCAGATTTCGGATGGGTTTTTTTCTTCTCCAAATCTACTTTTTTTTTTAGGAAAGAAAAAACACTTCTCAAAAAAGTCTGTTTTTGAATATCTGTTTTTTTTTTTAAAACAAAAATCGTAAAAAAAATTCAAAATCCTGCTTTTATTTTTTAAGCTAAAAATTTTAGCTTTTTAAAAAAGTAGATGTTAAAAGTCAAATATTTTTAAATAAGTAATGCATAAAAAATACTTTTTTTTAAGGCAATTCAAAAAGAATCTTAAGGTCTTCACTAAAAAAAAAAAATTCACCCACATAACTTTTTGAGAATGAGGAAAGTTTTAATGATACCTCCAAACATTTGATATAGTTGAAAATAATAACAATAATAATGTTATGAAGTGTTAGATAATTTCTAGATAAATATAAAGGAAAATGCTATATTTATAAAAAAAATTTACGAACTCTTATAAACTCAATTATGTATAGACTCGGTTAGGAATGCATTCCCGGGAATACATAATGTAGTTTGTAAATATAACTTATTTCAAATGTAAAATAGGAATTAATTTTTACAAGTGAGTGATACCAAAAATTCGATTATTAACATATGTTGAGTCTCAAAGCTCGGCAATTCTAAGCCCAACCTCGTATTCAATTAGCCCAACCTTCTTCAGGTCGGCCTGTAAAAGCGACACTGAATAGTTATAGTAAAAAACTTTAAAAATAGAGATAAGGAGGAAGAGAATACTAAGAATTTTAACATGGAAAACCTCTTCGATGTGAATAGTAAAAACCACGAAACCAAGTCTAGAAAAACTCCACTATGAATAATGGTATTATAAGATTCACTCTGACTCAATAATCAAATGACTTCACAATCTAAATGATGGATCTACTCGCAACTGCCTCACACAAGTGTTTCTCTTTGTAAATGGGATAGGGAATCTTAGGGTGTGCATGGAAACCATTATGTTCTCTGGCACTGTTTCTGAAAAGAAACAATTCTTTTCTATTTCTGTGCCTTAGAACAATTTTTGAGAAAAAAATGAGTTTGATAACATGTTTTGTTTTTATTTCACGAATGAGAATTGCGTTTGATAACAAAACAAATAATAGAATAAAAAAATATTCCTATTAAGTTTAAAAAAATTTCGGATCATCACTTTCCTTTTCATATGGTGTGGTGGCGGCGATGGTGATTGTAGTAGTGGCATTGGGGTGGTGGTGGTGGAGGTGATGGCATGGTGGTGGTAATGGTGGCGGTGGCGGTGGAAATAGTGATGATGGTGGTGATGGCATGGTAGCGGCGGCGGCAGCAATAATGGTGACGGTAGTAGCTGAGGCGATGGTGGTGGTTATGGTAGTGATAATGGTGGTGACGGTGATGATGGTGGTGGTGATGGTGATGGTGGCGGTGACGTAGAGGTGGTGGTGCTAACAGTGGCTGCAGTGATAGTGGTGATAATGGTGGAGATGGTGGTGACAATAGTGGTGGTGATGGTGATGGTGGCGGTGGAAATGGCGTGAAAATGGTAGTGGTGGCAGCGGTAGTGTTGGTAATGATGGCATAGTGGCAGTGGCGGCGGTAGTAGTGGAGGTGACGGCAGTGACTGCGACGATGGTGATGATGATGACATGGTGGTGGCATGATAATGGTAGTGGTGGCGGCGATGGTGGTGGTGGTGACAGCAGTGTCTGCGACGATGGTGATGGATATGACATGGTGGCGAAGATGTAGTGGCGGCGACGACAATGGCGGTAGTAGTGGTGGCGATGGTAGTGATGGCAGTGACTATGATAATGGTGGTGGTGGTGGTTAGTGATGGTGGTAGTGATAACGGTGGTGACAGTGATGGTAGTGGTGGTGGTGGTAATGACGGTGGTGGTGGTGGTGGTGATGGTTGTGTCGAGATGGTGGTGGTGGTGGTGATGTCGGTAGTGGTAGAGAGTAATTAAAAGAGATAAGTGTTTCTCATTTTGTGACCAGAAATAAAAAGGCAGAAATTTTTTTATTCTTTTTTCTGTTCCCTGACACAAATTAAACCAGTTTGTCCCGGGTACAAAAAAATTAACCGATATTTACAAACGAGTTTTCTATCCATTTTTGTTCTCAAGAGCATAAATTAAAAAAAAAAAAAATTAATTCCATGAAGGTTGTCATACACACCCTAATAGTCTCCTTCTTCAGCGATGGTGCTGGGTTTCTTCCTTGGAGAATCTTTGTCTTTAGCTTGCGCTTTTCTCCTGCGCATATTTTGATTCTTCGAGTTTACATCTATTTCTTTTTCTTCACTCTCACTCTCTGTCAGCTCAACATCTAAGCATCTCTTATAAATAAGAGATTAGGAGTAATATTTAAATAAAAGATAATAATAATAATAATAATACTAATAAATAATAAGTAAATATATATATATATATATATATATATATATATATATTACGCCATTTATGGTTTATACATATAATTACCTAAGTGCTACTTTTATCGTTAATTTACTGTGTTATATCTATACATCTATTAGTGTTCTTACACTTCTGTAATGTTAAAAAACAAACTTATCAATTTACTTGATCTATATCTATATATATATATATATATATATATATATATATATATATATATATATATACAATCTCTATATATTATTTTAATTTATTAATACTTATCAACTTGTACATACAATCTACAGACCTATAGGCTATAACATGTTATATCTAAAACTTAACTAATATGTGATACCTAAAACTATTGTTTTGTCGTTATTCATGTAAAAGTAAAAGATAAATTAATATTACATAATATATAGTACAAACATATGGTAGAAACAATAAAGACATGGCAGAGAGAGACACGTAGAATAGGAAGATAAAGATGACATGTAGATATTTTTTTAAAAGCAATGATGATTTAGTTAAGTATTCATTAGAAGAACTAACTAGATTCTAATTATGTATGTAATGATTACAATTAGCCATATATATATATATATATATATATATATATATATATATATATATCTTCACCCAAAGAAAAAGGAAGAGTAAAACAAAAGAAACAAGATGAAAGTAAAAAGAAGAAGAAAGAACACGAGAAAGGGGAGAGTAGAAAAAGAAAAGAGAAAAGAGGGAAATAGATACAAGAGAAAGAAAAATCGAGAAAAGAAATTACGTGAAATCGAAGGAAGGTAATATTAAGAGATAAAAATATTCTCTCATTCTTCTTCTTATCACTATTTTTTTTTTAAGTTGAATTTTTTAAAAATTGTTATAATATTGTTACTCTGCCAAATTCTTTTCTTAAATTTATTTTACATTCCTACCTTTAATTTTAATTTTATTTAGTTCTAAATTTTACTTCTTTTAAAATTGATTGTTTGGTTGATGAATTATTTGGTACCAAAAGAATATTAAGAGAATATGTAACTTTTAACTATATGATTTATGTTGTGAACTGACCCATAAAGGCTTGGGATCAGACGGTTATAGGGTAAGGGACGTCTTATCTGGCTTGAGCTTCGCCAATCTGACCATTTCACATACATAGACCCATAAAATTGGAATTTAATCAGCTTCAGTTAAATATTACAAAATTTATTATTTGTGATTTTTTTTATATTACTTCATTTTTATAAAATTATTTGAGAGAATGGTATTTTTCCGTTATTACGGCTAGAGTGGTTATTGTTAGAAAACCTCAATATTACTGAGATTTTTCTCACATTTTATTGTTTGTGCTAATCTTTCCAGAAAGTCATCATGCTTAGTCTGTGTTTTACCGGCGAGAATTAGGGAATTCTCGTCTATCTCTATATAAAGACCAATCAGAGTTTTATATTATATTAGGGAATCAACAAGTGGTTGTTGTATTTTATCAAGATAGAGTGGAAGCATTTACATATAGAATATATTAGATGAAGTGGAAAGACTGGTAGAAAATATTACAAGAAGCTCCAAACTTGATTCGTCTTACACTGCATTGGTTTCTCCATTGCCGACCTTCCGTTGCATAACAAAAAGAGATCATTCTTTCTTACCTTAGGCTACTGCCAAGCTACCTTTTGCAAGTTTCCATCTTCCTCCACCAAATAGTTTACCAGCCGACATCATCAATATTTTCTGTCAAGATGAGATTGAGCTGCATATCAAGAACACGTATGACCTCCTTTAGAACCAATCTACTACCTATGTCGATCATCATCGTGATTTCTCCAACTCCCACTATCTTGTTGGTAACCTGGTTACCCAACTTCACGATGCCAAAGTCGCCACTTTGATATGATGAGAAGAACTCCTTGTGGGGTGTGACATTGAAGGATGCTCCTGAGTCCACAACTCATGAACAGTCATCATAGGCTACATTCAAGTAGTTGTCTTCACCAATCAAAAAGACATCGACCTCGGCCTTGTATGCTATAGCTGTGGAGCTCTGCTCTTCTTTCTTCTTCGAATCTATCGCTTTCTGCTTGACATTGCCCGTCTTCTGATCTTTTTTTTAAGTCCGGCATTCTGAATTCCAGTGACCCAGTTTTCTATCGTAGAAGCATGTGAGGTTCGACCTTAGCTTTGACCGACCTCTAGACTTGTCACGACCTCGACTTTTACTTCAACCTCGGTGTGCCGTTCTTCCACAATTTTCAACAACATTTGCTTCATTATGTTGGTTATACCTCATTCTTTTCTCCTAGCCTTTTCATTCAGCAGGCTATTTGCAACCGAGTCCAGTGTCATCTTTCTTTCTGGGGTCGAGTTGCTGAGTGTCACCACCAAAGTATCCTAGCTCTGAGGCAACGGGTTGAGTAGTAAAAGAGTTTGCAACTCATCATCTATCTTCATGTCAATCTTTGTCAGCTGATTGACGATCCCATTGATTGTATTCAGGTGATCAATCGTGCTTTGTCCGTCTTTGTAGTCTAGCTTCACGAGTCAGCACACCAAGTGTGCTTTGATGCATGGCGTCTTCTTCTGGATTAAGGATTCCAGCTTTGTCCATAGCTCGTGAGCATTTGTGTAGGTCGACACATGCTCGAACAAGCTCTTATCAATGTATTTACAGATTATAGCGACCGCCTTCCGATTGAGGAGATCTCACTCTTTATCGCTCTTCCTTTCTGGCTTGTACGCGCTCAGAATGGGCCCCCTTGTAATAAAGATGATACTCCATCATGAGTTTCCGATATGAATAGTGCTCCGCGGCGAGTTTGAACATCTCACCATCACCATTATGGAACCCTCCATCTCTGACCCCATCAAGCCTTGATTTAAGAGCTCTGATACTACTGTTGAGTCTCGAAGCTTGGCCTTGGATTCAATTACCCTGACCTTCTTCAGGTCGGCTCGTGGAAGCGACAGTGACAGTAAAAACAAATTAAAAACAAAGATAAGGAGGAAAAGAATACTCAGAATTTTAACGTGGAAAATCTCTTCGATGTGAATAGTAAAAATCACAAGATCAAGTCTAGAAAAACTCCACTATGAATAATGGGATTACAAGATTCACTCTGACTCAATAATCAAATGACTTCACCATCTAAATGATGGATCTACTCACAAGTGCATTACACAAGTATTTATTTCTATAAAGGGGATAGAAAATCCTACTCTAGAAGATAGTCTTCTTCTTCAGCGATGATGCTGAGTTTCTTTCTCAGAGAATCTTCGTCTTTGACTTGTACTTTTCTCCCGCGCATTTTTTGATTCTTCGCGTAAGCATCTTTTTCTCTTTCTTCGCTCTCGGTCTCTGTGAACTTAACATCTAAACATCTTTTATAAATAAGAAATTATGACACGATCAATTTAGACCGAGTCTATCGTGGACCACGAACCCAACAACAACACATGCCTCGAACTCGCATTTCTCCAATCTGTTGATCTTGATGTAGACAGCCAATTGATATTATAATGTACAACTTTTCCTTTTAGCACAAAATCTTGTTTGGTAAAGTATATTTTGGGCCCAGGGTGGTTTGAATAGGAAATGCTACATTATTGTATAAGATTTCAAAGGAAAAAATAAATAAAAAACTGAAGCAAAAATGTTATATAAAAATGACACATGTCACATCTACTGGACCCAAAATCTATTCGATTTAGAGTTCTGACAGATGAATGGAGATTAAACTACCAACTGGCAGCAAGATCACATGCACCATTTTTATTTCCCTAGCAATGTTATGTCCGTTTCATGAACAAAAGCTATGTTTCTTCTTTTTTGCTATGTTATGTCCGTTTCTGAAGTTTGTATTCTGTCATAACTTTTTACAGTATTTCAGAAAAACTAATCATATTAGTGAACAAGCTTCTTGTAATATTTTCTACCAGACTTACCAGGTTTTAGAAGTCTCCTTAATCACTATCTCATACCTTGCAGCAACATAATTGTCCCCAATTTCATTTATAACGATTTGAAAGATTTTTATTTTATTTTTTTACTATGAGTTTCTCGGCAATTTTCCCTTGCAGGCATGCAACAACCTCGTTATTTCCACTTGTACAAGCTTTTAAGCTCTATTTTTTCTTTTTAATCTTATTTTGCACTTCACACCAAAATAAACAAAATATGGACCAAATTTTTATCAGGAAATAGAAACAGGGCCCATGTCAATATCATGGTAAGATCATGGCATGAAGGTCAATTACAACTTCAACTGTACAATACGGGCATAGGTGAGAGATATATGTTGTAGTATCAAATGATAATAGCTCAGTTGATGCATAAGAGCTGAACAGGTAAGGTGAAAGCATGTATTTGATTCTTCCCAGTATTATCTTTAGGAGGAGTTTAAAACCTTAATCATGGATCTGTCTCGAACAGAATTATCTCCCGTAAAAAATACATGTGATTTATCCAAAATAAAAAAAATAAAAAAATGTATGTCTAGTAAGGAGTGTTACTTCACTTAGAAGTTGTAAAATGTAAAATAAGTTTAAAAACGTCACCTAAATTATTGCAAAACAATTAATATATTGTATTGTGCAAAAATCTCAATGTATGTTACAACCTAGGAAGCACGGACACTTGTAAAAACAGGAAGAGTCGGGTCCGACACGCTCCGACACGGCGACACGCTCCGACACGGTGTCAGACACGCGGTTGACTTTTTCTGACACGTTGATCATTCCGACACGCGAATTTGACCGTGTCCGACACGGTCAAATGACATTTTCGTAATTTTTTAATTTATTTTTTTAAAAAAATTTAAATTTTTTTAAATTTTTAAATTTTTTTTAAATTTTTCTTTTTTAAAAAAATTAAAATATATTAATAAAGCTTCCACATGATCATATTAATTTTATTTTATTTTTGACTTTTTTCCCATAAGTAGATAAGAGAACATCTCAGCATAATTGTTGTCAATTCCTATTACGCTCTTATTGTATCTCATTCTCTCTTATCTCTCTCTAATATGATTTGATCTCTCTATCTGATATTATGTCTCTCTCATCCCAGTTTTTTTATTAAAGCTTTCATCTTTATAACGTTTGATGGGTATTATTAATTTAGTTTCATTTTTTTGTTAAATTATTAAATATTAAATGAAATATAAACTATATAAATTAAAAATATTATTTAATATTAAAACGTGTCCCAACGTGTCGAAATCCATAATTTTTTAGGATTGACGTGTCGTGTCGTGTCGTGTCACGTGTCGCGTGTCGTATCGGTACTACATAGGTTACAACCATATATTCATCCCAAACTGGTAAAACAATTCTAAATTGTAAATTTGTGATAAAACACTCTTCAAGCGCATTATCCTATTGATGCTAATGTAGATTAAAAAACTAAGCAATTACTAGTTAATTCCAGAAGATACAGTTTCAAAGATATGCATCCAAACCCACTTGTATAGTATCACACACATAATGTTTTGCTTGAAATTGAACCCCACATTCGGTTAACATGTAAAATGCTTCAAGAATAAAATTAAGACATATGTCAAATACTCACATCTTTAACATGATTCTAACTATTTATATCCATTTGCATTCATAATAATCATGAGGCTAACTAATAATTTAAAGAGTCCTCATAGTTTGTTACTGACAAATTGGACCTACTGTTTGTGGAAACTAAAACAGCTCAAACTTTTCTTTTCTTGTTTCCCTTTTTCTCATACAAGAATATAGCTTCAAATTAGTTCCACAATGAGAGTTGTTATTGTCACAAGAACAAACCAATTTTTCATTGAAGTAGGTGCTCAAGAAACAGTAGTTGAAATCAAAAGAAAAATAGAACAAATCCATGGTGTTCCAGTGGCTTCACAAATCCTAACAGTTTCAGGGTGGGAACTAATGGATGGATTAGACATGGAAGATTATCCAATAGTCACTGAAGGTACAAAAGTTGACCTCACCATCATCAAACCAGTGGAGTCACATACTAATCATCCTAACAAAATGCAAATCACAGTAAAATTTTCAGCTAGACGAATTAACATAGAGGTGGACAGAACAGAAACTGTTCGTAGCTTGAAGGAAAAAATTCATATTATTGATAGCACACCCATCAAAAGAATGACACTTTTCTTTTTAGGGAAAGAACTGGATGAAGATTTTAGAAATCTGAATGAGTATGGCATACGTGAATTCTCAGAGATTGTTGTGTTCCTTAAGACAATGAATCGGTCAAGAGATGATCCTCCTGCAAGGAAGTTAAGCTTAGTGGTACAAACTTCCTCTAGTTTGCTTAATGCAGCCACTATTCCATTGGAGATGAGAGATGCAAGCACTGTTAATGAGTTGAAGCAGTTACTGTTAAGCAGAAAAATTCTACCAGTTGATGACTATTTGTTTGTACACAGGCAGAGGATCATGCGTGATAGTTGTAGCCTCAGGTGGCATGGAGTTGAAAATGGAGATGGTCTCTATGTGTTTAAAGGTACAGTTAGTCGTAGTGGTGGGCATGCTTGAGCTTGAATTACAGTAAGTTTGGATTGTTTGTTTCAATTTTTATTTTATTTTGCTTTAGTTTGTGTTATCACATTTAGAACCAAAAGATGAAGAACATTTTACATAGTTTGTGTTGTCACATTTAGAACCAAAAGATGAAGAACTTTTTACATGACTAAGAAAATCTTACATATGCTTAGTATGTATTTTAAAAAAAAATCTGCTACCTATTCTGTTGATACCATCTGCTACTTTTATGAATTTAAGACTATTTGAAAAGAATGAAAGCGAAGAATTAAATGATTCAATAGGTGTGCAATTAATAGCTTAATTAGAATCAATGATGAACTCAAATAAAAAGTACGAAAAAGCAAGTTTATAAATCAGACATTCCTATTGAAATTAATGAAACAGAAGATAAGTCATCATTCAACAGCAATATTCTTTTCTTTTCTTTTTTAAGTTAAGGCGAATCACATAATTTTGTTGGAATCTCTCTTAAGGTTTTCGATCGAATTGAATCCGAAATGCAAGTGATTCAGCAAATATATAAAAAAAAAAAATTCAAATCTGCTCCATTATCAAAATAAATACATCGATTAGTGTTTCCTTAACATGGCTTCTTCTGCTGATTGCTGATGAACTACGTATATTCACTGGCAAGGCTATTAGATAGATTGACAGTCTAAAGAGAAAAAAAGTGGTCAATCTTAGATAACTCATTGCCATTTTTAACAACTTATCGGTTTCTCTTCCACTCAGATTATGTAATGAGATCAAAATGAAGGTAAAATCCAATTTTCTTTTCTCTTGTTTGGATGTAACAATTATTATTAAGAAGAATAAATATGAAAATAAAATGATAAAATTTAACAGTCACTCAACATTTATGATACTTTGATACAGATATGCAACATTAATATTTTTAGCCCTTAAAATTATTTTCTTATTCCCTTTCACAAGATCAAGAAATTAATAGAACTTTTTTTTTCAATTTTCAGTACTCCCATACTCCTCCTTCAGTTCACAAAAGAGATAATTGACCTTCACCTTTAACTCCCATAATTCTTTGAATATTCCCAAAATAACATGTATCAATCATAGAGTTGTAAGGGAGATGAAATGCTTTCAGATTTTTTTATTTTTTATTTTTTTATATTTTTTAATTCATTAAACTTATTAACAGCTCATTTTTAGAATTGTAACTTATGTCATTGTACACTAAACCAATAAAAAATTGGTTAAAAGAACTAAATAGTAAGATAAACCTCGGCTAATAAAAACATGAAAATCTGGATTCTCTAACCAAGGATTTTTCCATGACTTATAGTTCCCTCTTTTTTCTTTCACCAAATATGCCATTACATTAGACGATGCAAAGAACGATCATTACATTACATTGCCATTAGGCAATAATAAAAGCCAACTGTTAATTGCCAAATCGTTATATTTCTAATTTCGCTCAGAATTCAGGCAATTTATTTATAGAAAGAACTCATGCATGTGACATCCATAATGAACCATCATCCGCAAGTAAAAGCCAGCAGCATACCTGCAAACTAGATAGTTGAAACTTGATAGAATGAACTCTTTGTCAAGAAAGCAGTCTCTACATTCGTATGGTATCTCAAGAAAAATGAAATTTAAGCTATAAACTGCCAATTTTGTGGTAGTGAGGAACTTACTACAAACATTTACAACAATGCAGTATCTCCCATGCCACATATTTCCAGCAATTATTGGACTTATGATTCCTCAAGAGACTAAATTAATCAAAAGGCCAAAATAACTAGGATCTTTGACTGGAGAAGTAGAATATCCAATTACCTTCTTCCAACCAGAGGAGCTGGTCCATCAAGTCCAGCCACATATATGTAGAGATTTTTATCTGCTCTGCAGAAATATTTTGGGAGATGTGAAATATGGGAAACAAAACTTCTTGCTGTAAGCAACAGAACAGACACATGGATGCATAGTCAGATATGCACGACAACCTTAAAATTATGCTGAAGATTGCAGACGAAGGTAATGACATGTCAGATTTCTTCCCCAAACTGTCCTTGATTGAGTGTCTGATTCCAATTAGACCCGAAATTCAACTCACTGTTGCTTTCAAAAGTTTGATTCTCTAATGCTCCTGCCAAATTTTATAATTGACAGGATCAGACAAACCTTGCACTTTCATCATACAATTATACTTTGCAGGCAAAATGGCACCAGCTTTTGAGCATAGATCCAGTACAGCTGGAACACGACCATAAAAGTCCTTCCCTTTATTCACAAGTACAGGAGGATCTTGAGGCCTTCGCCTCCATACAATCTTTGGGGGCACTAAATTATCCACATCAGCTTTCATCCAAAAGTGAGCTCCTTTCCAACTCTCATACTTAAACACTCCACAAAGCCTAGCTTTATGGCCAGACGGCCCAACATGAACCTCAGAACAAGATTTACAAACTTTTACTGGATAAACCAACAATAACTTCTGCACCCCAGACCTAAGAGTCTCCCAAGCAATGAATGTTCTCTTCGCTACAAAGGCAAGATCATTTTGTGAGAAAGACTCAGTTCCCTGGACACTGCCATTGGCAGCCTCCATGTTCCAACCACTTGAATTAAGGTTTTCATCATGGGGATCAGCCCCTGCTTGCCAGCACAACTCAACAACAGCAGGGACGCGATCAAAGTCAAACCTTTGGTTGTGCGTAATAACACTTTGGAACATGTTGTTCAGGTGAAACGTTTCAACAGGAACAAGTATATCATTCAAACCACCTTTGACCCATTCATGAACCCGGTTCTTGGCACGATGCTTGTAACCCCAGCAAGTCTGAATTACATGCCCCTGCTCACCAATAAATATCTCCGGACAGAATCTGTAAATGCAAAATATAAGTAGAAATAGTGTTTTCAACAACTTGAGCGCACAACACTGGAAGACAACAAGTCCAAGTAAAATACATTTTACTCATCGATATCATTGGTACATAATATTTTCAACAACTTGAGCGTACAACACTAGGAATATAACACGTCCAACTAAAATACATTTTATTTATCGACCAAACTGGTTCAAACGTCGTTCCTCCAAATAATGCTTCACCATGATTAAATGGTAATAACTCATAAAGATCAAATGCTAGAAAATTATTTTATAAAAATAACTTTTCACATCTTAAGAAGAAATGACCAACTCATAAAAATGGTTATCATTTATAGGCAGCAGTAGGAAGTACAAGTGTTTGCTCACTTATATTATAACAGGCTAATGTTGGCACTCTTTTGTTCCATCACCAAGAAAACCTCTGCTTTTTTTCCCCTCCATCCGTATACCATCTCAACGGACATTTGAACCCAAAAAAGGATCAAAACAAATCCAGTTTTCGAGCCTATTTGGATCCTCTCTTTTTTAAGTTAGAAGCTACTTATAAGCTAAAACTAAAAAAAGAGCTTAAAAAATAAGCTAAAAGTTGTTTGGTAATTACATAAAAAATTTAGCTTAAAAACACATATAGCTCTTCATTTTAAAAGAAAGCACACAATTCAAGAAAATCAGATAAGAGCTTTAGTTTTTTCTTCATTATGAAAAAAAGAGCTTTTCATTGTAAGAGTTTTTCTCAAAAGTTTTTTGACCTATCTTATGCTTATAAGTAACTTCTAGCTTAAAAAAAAAAAGATGATCCAAATAGGCACGTGTGACTAGAAGTATCAACAAGATTACAAATTCATATAATGTCAATGCAGAATAACCTGCCTAATGCAAAATACAAAAAGCACCCACATCAAATCTTAGAGCTACAATCCCAAATACTACAACTAAAAAAAAAAGAGTTTAAATATATTTTTGATCCCCATACACATTTGGTGCTTATACGAAAATAATAATAATAATAATTTAGTCCTCATATATATAATCCTTTTCAAATTTGTATTCGTCTTTTGTTGTTGTTATAAGTCAACTCATAACACAATTGGTATGGAGTTACTCTGAAAGCAATTTGGTTTATATATGTTATAAGAATAAGACAGCGCAAATCAGATTAAAAAAATTATACGTAAAGAAGTTAAGTTGAAAATGAATGTATGTTATCTATAACGATCAAAAATACATTTTAACCAAAAAAAATAACCTCACTTGCAAGCCATGAGAGGAATGGACTTAAGGAGGGTATAAACGCCATGGATGAGAACATTCCTGGCGAGGAGGACCTCTTTCGCAACCGGAACCATATCGCGAACCGGGTACCGGTCGGCCCGTTTCTCGATTCTCTTGAGAATCATGGGGCGGAGCTTCCTCAGGTCAACTTTGGTGGCGTACAACCGGCATTGGTACCGAAACAACCCACCAAATTCTGAGCGCAGAACATCGCGCCAGAGCATGTTTCTCAAAGCCATCGAATCTGCAACGAAAAGAAATTGAGATGGCCACAGGAGCATTTCGTCGAACAGTTTAGATGTCATCACGAAAATCCATAGAAAATTTGGCACCTACCTCGTAAAACAGAGATAACATAGAAGGAAACAAAGCCCCAAGTGAATTTCGTATGGCGTATTGATTCAAACCAAAGCAGTGTCTGTAGATCATAGAAGATGGAGCAGCCGTGCGTGTGTTTTGTTGTGAGGGTTTTATACCTAAGTTCGGCTTAAACCGTAATTATATTTAGTTTTTTTTTTTTGTTATAATTATATTTAGTGGGAGAGTATTATCTCTTTTTCTCCCTATCTCTTATTATTTTATTTTATTCGTTAATTTCTATGAATTTAATGATTATAATTTATTAAAAATTAATAATTAATTAATAAATATGACCCAACAAATTATAATCGTTAGATTAATGTACATCAACGATTAAGATTTAATAATAAGAAAAAGACGTAGTAATTCTCGTTTAAACTCTGTAAATAAAATATTCTAAAATATCAGGCTTGAATATATTTTAAAATTTAATGAATTTCTCAATTAAAATAAATTTGTAATAACAATTATAAATTTTTAAAAAGTATGTTCAAGTTCATCATTGATTTTTGTTTTCTCACTGCAAAAATTACTTCGTTCCTGCATGGTATAAATTTTATGTTCGTCATATCACGGGATGTTTGATTGAAGAAAAATTTATATGAATAATAAAAAATTGAGATTAGTAGGGAATTGATTGGGAAGTGAGTTTGATAAGAAAATGTAAAAAAAAAAAAAAAAAAAAAAAAATTTGGTAAGAAAAAAATTTACCGAGAGAATTAAGTAACTTTTATAAAGTCTATGTTTAGCTTTTGATAAAATATAGATGGAAAATTATACCAAAAAAAAAATATATATATATATATATATATATATATATATATAGAGAGAGAGAGAGATGGAAAAAATATGTTTTGACTAAAATAATCTTAATTTTAAAGAAGGCTGAATCAGCCTCGTTACCCTTTACCCCTAATCATTTCCAATGGACATAGAAGAAACGTGTGTGTTGGCTGATTGTAAACAGTGATTTACCTGGGTTTTCAAAAAAAATCACCTACAAAAACTCTTTCTAAACACTACAGAAATCTATCTTTCATCGACAAAGTTGAAAAAGCAAGGCAAATGGAATGATGTGGATTTTGTGTTAATCTACTGAACCAAACATTAGCTTTATGGAAACCTTACTTCATTTGCATAGGAAAATTTTGGAAAGTTGAAACCAAACACCACCTTTTAGGATTGATTTTGGGGTCCCTGCATACACAAGTTTTACATGAGACCCACTAGTTTAAGAAGGAACAATAAAAATAAAAGTGTGACACGTTTCCAATGGATCAGTAGGATGGAGTTTTATCTTTCATGCAGCGGCATTTCCCATAAATCATATACCATGTTAATTTCTAATTCTAACTCAATGTGAATCATCAAATCATATATATTATAATATTGAAAAAGTATTATCCAAGATAACTTTTTTTTTTCTCATCTTTTTTGTTCTAAAATATTTTCAACGTATATATGCATCATTTCTTCTTATCCTTGTCAACGAAAAGCGCAAATGTCAATTTTTTTACTTTTTTTTGGTGACAGCGCAAATGTCAATTTTGCATGAATGCAGGTCATGCAATTTCAGGGGGATCAAAGAAAGAATGTTTCTACTTTCCTTGTGCAGGTAAACAGCATGCTGACCGTATTATAATGTAGCTGTTGTTTTTAATTATAGTGTTATAATTTATAAATTCCTGTACTGTTACAAATAGGGTGGCATAGTAAAAAAAAAAATGAGCATATCAAGATTCATGGTTTCTAAGTACTACACAGCTGTTGATAGTTCAGTTTCATGTTTGATCTACAGCTTGCAAACTACACCCAATAGCAGTAGCTTATAATCTGAAACTCAAGCAGTCAGTCACAGTAGCATTCTATTATATGCTAGTTAAGACTTGAGAGGTAAATGATATCTCCGTGAACAGAAATAAATTATCTGCACAGACTCAAAATGGTATGTTTTAGGGACGAAAATCAAAGTATTTTTGTAAGTCTAATATATTGCAGAGTTATATTAATTTTTATCATTATAAATTTTTAATCTTATAACTCAAAACGACGTCGTTTTGAACTAACTGGAAATAACTTTATCTCCTGTAAAAATACTTTTATCATATAATATTAGGAAATAATACTCTCATTTTACATAAGATAGTTATCTAATTTTTTTCACTTCGAAAATCGCACCACCTCTTTTTTCTTTTTCTTTTTTACTTTTTAATGGTAGACCCCACTTGAATCCTCTATGTAGCATGAGAGTAACATTCCCCTATAATATACTATGGATTTTATACTATGAGTTTTATAGGAAAAGTAATTGTGTTATGTTATAGAGATTCGTTTTGCGTGTCGGAATTTTTTTTTGCTGCGGGCTCACAATGTTGTGTGTGTAAGAAATTTTTTGTGATCATGTTAAATTATAGAAGATAAACTCATATACTATTTATGTGGTAGGATTAGCTATGGTAAAACGGTTGGTGTTCTTACCATGTGATCCGGAGATTACAGATTCAATTGAAGTAATTAACCTTTTGCAAATACTTAACCTTTTTGATTATGTCTGTTTCCATGACTACCATTTTGGAATGAATTTGTCTCTTTTCCTCCCTTTGCGTGCCTCAGTCTATTTTGATTTTAGTTTCTGGCCGTTGAAATGGACACCCATCTTGCTGTTAACTGCGCCGACACATGATTAGTTGGGAGAATTTGAGAGTGATTACTTAGTTTAATTTTTTAAATAATAATATTCCCTATCCTTATACTTGTTTGATTACTATGTTCATCCTAAAGTAGAATTGTTTGCCCTCATTTTCAATGGGAATTATGGGGAAATTTAGCTGTCATATTGTGTCCAGTTGATGCTTGACCAAACCTTACAAACAACAATTAGAGGTGAACAGTCTTGTAGCTAAATTCTGTAGATTTGAGGTTAGTAGCCTAGCATTAGAATATAGGTTTAGTTCAAAAGTACTTGTAGCAATAAGTTGACTATATATCTTCTATAACCAAAGGGGCTCAATTCCATGAAATAAAATTGGTTTAAATGGAATGTTCTCTTAATTAGTTTCAATTTTGGGTTATTAATTAAGATGAAGTTCAGCCTAATAACTCAACTTGGCTAGATTAGTTTTGAGTCTTGAAAATTAGACACAACATGTTTTTGGTCAGGTTCGGGCCACATTTCGAGTTAGAATAATCTAGCATAGTGCTATGTAATATATTAAAATGTGATAGGATCCGTTTACAAATTTTTTTTTGCAAATTACACTAAGTACGACCGGTCATACACTACATGATTAAAGTAGGACCGGTCGTACTTAGTGTTTTTTGTAAGAGTTTATAAATAAAAAAGTTTGTAAATATAACATGCCCCTATTAAAACTTATAAAAAAAAAATTAAAAGGAGAGATAAATTACAAAATTTATTAAATAAATTAATGTATTTTACATAGGGAAATATGTCTCTCAAATTATGTCTTGCACACACAAATTAGCCAATCTTATCTACTTTTTTGTATGTTGCATGAGATAAAATTATCTCATGCAACATGAGAAACATATTTTCCTTTTACATAATATGATAATTTTTGTATATTAGTATAATTTGTAATGATAAAACATCGTATAATTTTATTTTTTACTTTAAAATTTTTATAACTTAGTTATATATAATATTTCAATGTGTGTATATTGTTTAATTATTAGGTCAGGAACTCATGGCCCTAAGGGCCAAACAAATAAAGTTAGTGTAAATTGAAGTAAACAACTATCAACAGTCAAATGTGAGTCCTATAGACTATGGAAGTTTCTTCCAGTCTTCATGGTTTTACCGGCCAAGTGGGTTAGTCTTGGTTCCACAACATGGGTCTGTCGCGGCCTACGAACCCAAACACCAACCAACTACCGTGACTCTAAACACTCAGCATACATAAGCCAATCAATCATTGGCTCTAATATCATTGTTGGGCAGTAGCCAAGGGGAGCCCAAATCAGGGGAGACTACCACCATGCATCAATGGGTTTAAGCAACAAACCCAAAATAAGGGATCCGACATCACATCTTAACCTAAAATCTTAAAGCCTTAAGTTTATGAGTCCTTTCACTTATAAATGTATCATGTTTAACTCATTCTTTCCCGATGCCCCCTCAGGTGGGAGTCCTACAACTGTTAACCCCCCCTCGAACGGAAGCTTCTTCAAATATTCATAGGGTTACCAATTAAGTGGGCTTGTCTTGGTTTCACAAAATAGGTTTGTCGCGACGTACAAACCTAAACACAAACCACCATCTTCAAATACTCGGTACACGAAGGCCAATCAATCATTGACTATGATATCATTATTGGGCAATGACCTAGGGGAGCCCATTTTCGGGGAGATTACCCACCAATTATCAATGGACATAAGCAACAAACCCACAACAAGAGGTCTGACATCACGTCTCAACTCCTTTCCTTAAGATTTTAGGTTAAGATGTGGTATTCGAATCCACTTATGACAGAGAGTTCGTAGTTTAGTCCATATAATAGTAGATCTCCCCTTACCATGGGCTCCCCTGTGAAACGTCAAACCCATTATCGAATCAGGACTAATATATATATATATATATATATATATATATATATATATATATATATATACACACGAAGGATTAAATATTTCTGCAGTCACTTTATATAAATTCGTCTACAATTACTTTTTAACCAAATCTGACCAGTAAGACATAAAAATTGCATTTTCTCTTTCTGTTATGTCAGCCGACAATATCTGAGGAGAAAAAAAATAAAGAACAACTTTATTGTTATAATTATGCTTTACTGGACAAAATTAGTTAAAAATGAGTAATTATAAATAATGTTATCTAAAGTGAATATAAAAATATTTTTTCCGTATATGAAAAGTGGTAAGGCATAGTGAGGCTCTTAACCTTGACCATCCCTAATTAAAACACAATCTAAATAGTTGATGTGAGAGCAAATAAATAAGGAGAAAAGTGTTTGTCATTTTAAATGACATAACTTATATCATTTCACTCTCACAAAGAGGTGGACACACACCTTTATATTTTTTTGTCTACTCTCTCCTCCTTTATTTATCTTTTTCTCTCATTTGAAATGATACAACTTTACATCCTATAAATTATATACATTTTTTCCATAAATAAGTTGGTTTGTTGGTTGTAAGTTGTAACCAACACTGCAGCTGTTCAAGTTCGGTCTTAAATATTGCAGTGTTCTTCTCTCATTTTGAAGATGATTAACTCACCCACCTTGTCTTTCTACCACTACCTATTCTGATGCATTAAAATCCAAAGTTTACTACTTATTAGATTGTGTTGAGTTGTGTTTGTGTGCGGGAATGAAAAGATGTGCACATTAAATTAAGTTGAGAAAGCGAGATCAGGCGTTGAAGTAAACGCGTGAAGTCCTTGTCATTCATGCTCGAGCACAGTGCTATGTGTATGGCAAAACTTTGCTGAATTGGTTGTCATGAGCAAAAGTCCAAATCAAGTTATTGTTTGGGAATGTCGTAGTTTTGGGTTCAAGTTTTAATCAACAGTACAAGTCATAAATGTATGTTCAGTGAATCAGTATAATGTTTTGGTGACAACAGTTACCGACCAAAATATCACTTTCTATCAAAAAAAAAATTACCTAAATATCACGCGAACAGTATTTTTTATCAGAATGTCACGTGTCATAATTCACTATCACTAATAGCAAATTTCATGGCCAATAATTTCATGACATGTGGTCATATTGCAGACCAAATTGGCTACCAGTGGTAGCGAATTATGACACATCACCTTTTTCCTGCGAAAGCGTGCCACGTGTCAAAAAATCATTCGCGAAGATAATTTGCTACACAGTGTAGCGAATTACTCACGGCTTGACACGTGTCGTTCTTGCTGACTGTGCATTCTGACGTAGCATAATTTGCTACACTGTGTAGCGAATTATTTGCAAGCATATTTTGCTACACAGTGTAGTGAATTATCTCACGTGGCCAAGGGTGCTAAACGAACCAGGGGCCTTTGACTCTGCTCGTGAAGGCCTGAGCTCGTTTAATAAAAGCTTGTGTTGGAACCAGACTTGCACTTGTATAAAAGCTCATTTAATAAAAAGGTCTCAGACTCTAATTCAGAAGCTCGGCCTTAGAGCCTCCCAGGCTAGCCTAATATATAAATATTTATTTTATATTTTTTATATTACTTGTAATATCTCTCTCATCAATTTATTTCAACCAATTTTATTGGTTTAACTGACTTTTTGAATGATTTTGTTCTATATTATGATGTTTGAATATATATTGAATTTATGAATATTTATGGAATTACTATTGCTGTTCTATATTATCTTTCATCCTCCTTCACACAAACAAACCCACAAAAACTCATTCGTTCCACTCTGCACTGCTCGTTTGTGTCAATTTATTTTTTATTTTTTATTTTTTATGGCACTTTTTTTTATAATGGGCAAAGATAATATAATCTGTTATCTACCTTCTCTCACTTTAATTTTTATTTATTTATTGTAGACTTTGTAAATTATTGCTGCAAATTGGGAGCTAAATTTTCTATCTGGAAATTGATTTTTTGTGGAATTTTGTTCTCTTATTTTTATCTTTAACAGGCTAAGACAGGCTTCGCACATGCTTTTATTTTTTGTAAATAAACCAGGCCACAGGCCAATATTATATTCGTAACAAGTAACAGGCTAAGGCCAGTCAGACACGTTTAAATACAGGCTTGGTCCGTTAAGACCAAAACTCGGCTCGGCTCGGCCCGTTAACACCCCTACACGTGGCATTCTGGAAAAATTTACTATTGGCGTGATAATATGGTAGTTTTTTTGGCCAGACATGACAAAATGATCATTGTTCCATTTCGGTAATGCTTTTAAGAAACCTAAGCTGATATGAAAAATAATATTGCTATTTGTATTAAATTATTATTAGCTATGCAATCAAAATTTTACTTATAACTTAAAAAGAGCACATAACATATTCAATCAAAATCTAAATTTGTATTTTCCAAAAAAAAAACTAAATTTTTAGTAAATATTTATTAATATTCAATTTTTTTTAGGCTAATTAGGAGCAGATCTCCAACTAAAATATGGAAGTAGGAATAGTAGGAATCTTTGTCGGAACGTGACCATAATGTCATTCTTTACCAAAATTTTTATCCAAATATCAAACGAATAATATTTTTTATCAGATTATCATGTGTCATAATTCGCGACGAATGATAGCAAATTACGTTCGTCGATGATTTCGTGACACATGGCATACTTTCGAAGAAAAATGCATGTCATAATTCACTACCAGTGGTAGCGAATTTGATCTGTAATATGGCCATGTGTTATAAAATCATTGGCGAACGTAATTCGCTACCAGTGGTAGCGAATCATGACACGTGACAGTCCGGTAAAAAATATTGTTCACATGGCATTTGAGTAAAAAATTTGCCAAAAAAAAAAAAAAAAAAAAAAGTAAAAAATTTACCAAAAAATAATATTTAGTCACTGTTCCATCTTTGTCCGTTCATTTTCCTCATGGTGAATTATTTGCGCTTTAATATGATTAAGAAGTCCCCCTTTTTTTAATGGCTTTATTTTTGACGTCTTCTGAATTATTGGGGAGACAGTGATGATGGTCAACCAGCTACCATTAACTCAACGACCACATTATGACATTAAATAACAACATACTTTCTACTTGAATTTGAGAATTGTTAACTTTGTTTATGTTTTATAATGACCGATAATATAAGATTTGATAGTATAAGATTTGATTAAATTTTAATACAATCTAGCATTTGGTATAGTATTATATAAGATAATATTCTCCAATATTTTGAAAATTAATATATTAAAAAAAATTATTTTAATATATAAATATTGAAATGATATATTAGTTCTTGGGAATTGTACTTATAAACAATATTAATATATCAATCCCTTATCAGGCCTAATCCATCACTCCTAAGCCGGATTAAGTTATACGCTATTTTGATGTATAAAGGGATCCTGCTGTATAAGCTTATACTATACGATGGTCACACCAAACAATTAAAAATATCATAACGTATAGTATAATAAGCTTATACTATCAGACCTTATACATCACACCAAACATGCCCTTATAAGGCCTGATAGGTGTGATGTATAAGGCCTGATAGTATAAGCTTATACTATACGTATGATATTTTTAGTTCTTTGGTGTGACTATCGTATAATATACAGCAGGATCCCTTTATACATCAAAATGACGCATAACTTAATCAGGCCTAGGAGTGATGGATTATGCCTGATAAGGGATTGATGTATTAACTAATGCAATTCTCAAGAATTAATATATTATTTTAATATTAGTATATTAAAATAAAAAATCAATATATACTTTTTTAAATTATTTGAGATTTTTGTTTTTATAAAAATTAATATATTTTTTGGATACACTGATCAACATATTTCTATAAAAAATAACATCATATGATATATTTGGAAAAATTATGTAAGTTCATTATTAAAAAGTATTTTTGATAAAAATATTTATTTTTAATCTATCTAGTATTATACAATATATTACCAAACATTAGATGATATTATCTTATATAATATATTATCTTATACAATAATATTAAAAATTAATATATAATGTCATAACAATATCATGTCAAACGTTGGATATTATTAAAATTTAATCAGGTCTTATATAATCATGTCATATACTATCAGGTCTTATACTATCAAGCCTTATCATATACTATGTACCAAATATTACCTTAACTAACCTATTATGAAATATGAATATATTTAAGTATTTAACTAACTTATTCTGAGAACTGTTAATATATTTAACTAACAATAACTGGGTTTAACTCAAAACTAATCAGGACTAAGTTAAGTCTAGAAAAATTTTTTTATTTTATTTTTATTTTTTTAAAATCTTAATTTTATTTTGTAGATATATATGTTCATTAAAAATTAACAAAGTATGAAAAATTATTTATATTTATATTTATGTTATGAAATTTAAATATTTGATTGGTTATATGACTTATTATGGACTCTTATACGTATTAAATATAAATCATATTATATATATTAAAATTTTATTTAATATCAAAACGATGAAATATGACATTTTTAAAATATATTTTTTAAAATTAGTAATAAAACTTTTAATAATATATTTTTATAAAATATAAATAAATATTTTATCTCTGTAAATTAAAAATGCTTTTAATGACACTTTCCGTATTGCAAACGTCATTGTGAATAAACCTAAGCTATATATAGATGAGTTAGTATGAAATTACTTAACTCGTTCAATTAATTAAGTAATTAATTACACTTGAGACTCGTTTCGTGAATTCATGATCATAGATTCATTTGGTGGATAAAATAAGATAAGGACACAGAGAGAAGACTGGATAAGAGAAAAAAATATGACGGGAGCCTAAAAATTTTACGTTATATCCCATGTCTGATGTGTATTAAATAAACAATATATTAGGATATGATGTGAATAAACAAGAATATCTTTTATAACACAATTTCATATAACTTTTAAAAAATTCCGTTTTAAAGTATTTTTTTTCTTTTGACTTATACACACATTAATTCTTAATTAAAATTATTAAAAATTCTAAAATTAATAATTTTAAATAAAATATATGAAAACACATTAAAAAAACTTACAAAACTTTCCAAAATAAAAAATTATATTCTTGCCAAATAAACTTTTAAAAATAAGTTTAAAATTGATTGACACAAAAACATAACTCACAATCACATCCAACACAAAATAATTCAATTTGGATATAGCTCAAGTTAATTTATTTAATGGAAAAAAATAATTATTAATAATGTCAAATATTTCGTGCTCAATATTTAGTTAGCTAGAGATTTATTATTATTCGGTGAAAGTTAATGATTTTTTTTTAAAGCATGCATGTCACAATAGTAGTGGTTGGCCGGTAGCAAAGATTGTGATGGTACATGGAGCATCAATGTTGACAATGACTAGTGGCAATTGTAGGGATAACTCTCACAATCTAAGAAAAATTTCAAGGAAGCACAAAATTAATTTTGGAAAAAGAGATTCTTATCAAATCCTGTTCAATCATAACTCAATTCCTCCTTAGAATAGTTTATGAAATTACAGGTAAGATAAAGTGAAATAATATGATAAGTGTATTTGTTGATTCATCAAAAAATAAATAAGAGCATAATTTTATAATATAATTAATCTTAGCCACCAAACAGGTCCTTGAGCCTTAACTAATAAAGTGTAATTTGTAAAATTAAAAAAAAAAAAAACAAGGTTAAGCGTAATTTGCAAAATCCCAAAGGCGGATGTATAAGACAAAATAAATATTCACATAAATACGGAAATGTTAATGTAGGGGAGTGTATAGTTCGTTTCAGATAAATCAGATTTGTTTTAAAGAGTGATTTGGTTCTTAAACTGGTTCAAAAAATATGATGTAGATAGGGTTGGTTTGGAGTTCAGTTTAATTCATTTGATTTTTTTATACTCCTAAAAGTGAATATATATGTTTCGATTAGTGGTTGGTTCTTGAACCAAATTATTTAAAAAAAATAATTCAATTATTGAAGTAATTCGAATAAAATAATTTAGTTTTTAAACCAATTAAAAAATATATATAATTCTTTTAATAGGATTTGGATTAATTCACAGTCGACTTCATTTGATTTTGCACACGGCATATGGGCATCGCTTAAGAAAGCAAAAACAGAAAGTTTAAATAAATAAAACTTTATTGTATTGGGAATTGAAAAGACATTAAATATTTTTTTTTAACTAATTTGAAACGTTTAACCAAAATAATAATAATAATAACTGCTTCTTAGTCAGTATTTTACGGCATTTCTTAGCAGAAATAAATTTTAATTTAAATATAAGTAAATTCTATAATTTGTCTTTAAAAATAAACATGTAACTATATTCAATATTTTTATCACCAAACCAGTCATTTAAAATTAAAAAATAATTACCAAATTTATTCTTTTATATTACCACTTTAGTTTTCATAAAATAAAATGTGATGAGTTATACCAAAAAAAAAAAAAAAATGTGATGACGTTTAAATTTTTTGAGAAACTATCATAATAACAAATTTTTTTAAAGACTGAAGTATGATACACCGCAATATTTAAAGAACTACATTAAGAATTTATTCATTTAAAAATAAGTAAGGGTTCGCTTTTCGGTCAATGTAAATAACTTATCTATAGTGTGTCTAAAATTATGTCATTTTGAGGCGGAAATCAAGGTATTTTGTAATTATAATTTATTTTAGTGTTATAATAGTCTTTCTCATTATTATTTTTAATTTTTCAATCCAAAACGATATCGTTTTAAGAGCAGATGTAGATAACTTATCTACATTCACTTTAAAAATATTAAATCAAATAAGTAATCACTCAAACTACAAATGTATTATTTATTAAATAGTTAATTGTTTGTGAAATCAAAAAATATTATCAGTATTTTATTTTATTTTATTTTACAAGCTAGTTGTTTGTTTTCAAAAAGGTTCTCTTCAACTAACGATGAATTTCTCACCTACCTATCAAAGTGGTCAACTTCAACTACCATTCTTCTCTCTACTTTGCTTCCCTCTACCACCGTTCATTCTTCATGGGTCTATGACACTACTTGCTCCTATAAGTACCTCCTAATATAACCTCTTCTTCATACACAGTTCATTCACCGCGTCTTCAATATATATATATATATATACAACTCTGAATTGACTTCACATCTCTTTTTGAAACTCCTCACTCAAATGGCTGACACTGATCGCTCTTCTGATGAAGTTTCTGCTGATTCTACAGGTACCCTTTTTGAATCCATTTCTTATTTTGATTCATATATTGATTTTGAGATTGCAAAGTGCAAACTTGAAATATATGGTTTTAATTAGAAACTAAAATTGAAATATACTTACTTATCATTAAAAATGTTTTTTTTAAGTGTTTAAGAAAATTAAACTTGTCACCTAGCTACATCATTTTTATGATTTTTCTTTTGTGAAGAGCAATCCAGTCAAGCATCCAAGGCTGAATTTTCTGAGGATGAAGAATTTCTCATTATCAGGATGCATAAACTGGTTGGGGAAAGGTGAGTATGATTTTCTTTTTAATTTAATAATTAGTGATCTTATTCATGGTAGTTAAAATCGGGATTTTAATTAAAATCAGGATTTTAATTAAGATCAGAAGGAGGATGAAAAATTATAAAATGTAAAATCCTAACATAAAAAAATCGTTACTTAAAAGTGTTTGGAATTTTAATGAAATCGTTTGATTGAAAAAAATCATAAAATCGTAAAGTCGCAGATTTAAATTGGGATTTTAACTACAATGATCTTATCCCTTTTTTAAAACCATTTGAATATCAAGTTTATGAAAATTAATAATATCTTGTTTTTTAGGTGGTCTATAATTGCTGGAAGAATTCCTGGAAGAACAGCAGAGGAAATAGAGAAGTATTGGACTTCAAGACACTCGAGTAGCGAATGAAATACCAGAGAAAAACAGGGTTTCTTCACTCTTGGAGCAAGAAAATTTTTAGTGTTTTTTGAAGTTGTGACAGTGGCAAAGTTGGCCTTATTATAGATGTGTAATAGAGAATTCGACCATTAAAAGGGGCAGCAAATTCGAAAAAGTTTGCGTGTGTAATGTTATATACATCTTGAAATGTTGCTTGGTGTGTGTTTTGAAATGTTACTTGGTGGCTGTCCTGTCTGCACCGTACTTTTAGTGAAACCACCCACGTGTATCCTTATCCATTTAGCTTCTTATCTTTTGTATACAATATGCTTGGACATTAGCTTGTAGCATTCTCAATTGTAAAATTGCAACTAAGGAAATGAGAATTGGATATAGATGCAGTTGTGTCAATCTTAGTTTACATGAGACGATAATACAGATGGCATGGGTTGGATTTTATTATAATCTAAAAAAACAATTGTGTTATGGACTCGTGTATGAGACCCATTAATTGACAAGCTCAATAAGAGGTAATTCAAGATCTAAATTAAGCATAACTATAAAAGAATATTCATTAAAGATATAATCCTAATACGACAGCATAATATATGGGCATAGGTCATTATCAGAGACACTAAAGGTCTAGAATCCACTACCTATAGGTAAATTCTATAAGTATTAGGTAAAACCTATAGGTACGATATGCTCTCTCTCTTATTGTTATGCTGTCACCATGCGCACACACACACCTCCTTTGGCAAAGCCGTTATAGTTCTTTGTGCACAGTGATCTGCTTGACTCAAGAGTATCTCATCTATATATACTTTGGAGAGGGCACTAGATCCAAGAGTAACATAATAGTCCATTGGGCTAGACATCTCTGTCTCTAAGACAGAACACTAGCGCTGTTTGTGGGGAATCAATACATATTCGTCTCTAACCCCGTTTGTGGATATGATTTCAGGAACACATTTAATTCAAGAGCCCTCACGGGACAAGGACACTACCCGTGGCTAGAGGTACTAGTATGAGGATATGGAGTTCTGGGTGGCTGGAGGCTACTATTTATTTTAGATGTATTTTTGGAGAATATGTATTGTTGTATAATGTTCTATTCATTGTGTGATCATGATGTTTGATCCATTATACAATATATGGTTCGTATATGTTTTTTACATGTGTTCATATTTGATGCATATACATTTGTGTATTCAGATATGTGCATATGTTGAAATATGTATGTTGTTAGACATAGTGGCACAGAGCCAGTTACACATGCACCTATGGATGAGTATTAGATCTCTTGTTGGACCATATATGATTATATGATATGTTTAAGATGATATCTCTATCAGGATATCCTGAGAGTGAGATTCGCAAACCCCCATTGGTTCGATTTACATATGTTATTATGTCCGATTTTCGTCTTCGTCGAATGAAAATTAAACCATAAGAAGTATGCAATACGATATATCATGTGAAAAAAGGATTAAAGAAAAAGAAAAAATTAGTTCGTATTTTCGTAAATTAAATCTTCTGCTATTTTTGTTTGTATCATATGTATATTGATTGAACCCGTTCGAGTTAGGGGTGTTACATCATGTGTATTTATGGATTCAAGCTTAAGTTTCAACAGTTCAACCAAAAACTGTTACAGACTATTCTTCGAGATTTCTTATGGATCGACTGTTACACGCATAGTATAAGTGATGAGCTTGATAGCTTTTTACGAGTGTAATTGTGATTTGAATGGATCAGCCCACACATTAATTAGTTTATTTTTGTTTCTTTCGATTAATAATTAGAAAACCATAATCCTACAATGTCATGTCGATTTTTTTATCTTATGGGCTTTGTCTTTGTGGACTTTTTGACAAACTATTTAGCCCTAATGTGGGTATGTTAAGGTTGAGAAAGGTGGATTAGTCTATACTGACAACAAGTGACAACTAAATTTAAATACGAAAACTCTTTCATTCTAAGGGACTTTGACCATTTTGCCACTGTTCATCATTTTATTTACCAAAATGTCACGCGAACAGTAAAAATTACCAAACTGCCACGCTGGGTAATTCGCTGCTGCCTGTAGCGAATTAGGTCTGCTGACGTGTCGTCTCCTCACTGGACCACGTAATTCGCTACACAGTGTAGCGAATTACGTGGTCAAAAGGTCTGCCCGGTCAGACACTTTAATGACACGTGTCATCTCCTCACTGGTCCACGTAATTCGCTACACAGTGTAGCGAATTACGTGGTCAAAAGGCTGCAAGGTCAGCTGCTTTAATGACACGTGTCATCCCTGCAGTGGTCCACCTAATTCGCTACACAGTGTAGCGAATTACGTGGACAAAAGACTACAGTGTCAGCCACTTTAATGACACGTGTCACGTAACGGTTGGACACGTATTTCGCTACACAGTGTAGCGAAATACGTGTCAGAGAAGTCAAATCATGTCAACTCGATTGCAGGCCACGTGTCAACTCCCCAGTGATTCGCTAGACCCTATAGCGAATTATGTGGCAAAATGCCAAGTGTCATATCCCCCCTAATTCGCTAAGGGGAGTAGCGAAATATGCCCAGGTGTATAAATCACTTCATTTCGGGTGTGATTCTCCACTCTCAAAGGTTTCCTTTTATGTAAGTTTTTACTACTTTTGTATTTCTTGAATCTTCATTGTTTTTCTATTTTTGTAAGATGAGTGATGGTAGGAGGAATGATATAATAGGTACTGTTTATTATAATGGGAGAAAATACTTTGGGCCAAACGGGCAAGTATTTGAAGGTGATGCAAAAATGTTTCGCATGAGTCCAAGATGCAATCTTCACGAGCTGAAGAAGTTAATATACAAAAAGTTGAGATTACAACGTGGTCAAACTCTTGCTCGGTTGACCGCTAGATGTGCCTCGGGAAACCCCGTGCAATGGGTTGGTGTTCAAATTGTCGACGATGAAGATGTAACGTTAGTAGTAGATGCAAGCACTTCTGAACACGGCGAGTCAAGATTTGTTGAATTATATGCAGAAGTAAATTACGGTGGACAATCCAGCAGTCAACCGAGCAATCCATGCACTGAAATCGTCGCCGTAAACATGGTGCCAATGGATAATCCGGAAGATGAGGTCGTGTCCCCCACGCTTGCACCAACAACTCAAGAAATTTTAGACGAAAGAATTCCCGCCCGCAACGTGAACGATCCATCTTGGCGTACAGATAGTTCCGAGGACGAGCATGATGAAGGTCTTGTTCCGGATAGCGAGTCATCGGATACGGATGTCGATGGTGATTTTGATTGTTGTCCGTCTAATGCTATTGCACAACCAATTCCATCTCCAGGCATTGTCGGAATGCAAGATCCTCCTGTTGCATGTACGTAACCATTAATGCTTAATAATAAAAAATATGACATCATATTAAAACCACATTAATATTGGGGTTTTGGACTTGTTATTATTCAGGAAATGATAATGTACCATTTTGGTCTGGAATTAGCCATTTCACAATATCCAGATCAAGAAGTTGATGATATGAATGGAGCACAAATACCTAACTGGCAATTCGGCGATGCGCTATATAAGGACCAAATCTTTGACACCAAGCAAGATGTACAGATGGCAATTAAACAATATTGTATGACAAATCATCGCACAACAGTCGTACTGAAAAGTGATACGAAAAGGTTGATTATGGTTTGTCAAGATCATAACGCCGGTTGTCCAATGAGGATGAGAGCATACCAAAAAAAAGGTGGCAGCGAATGGGTGATAGGCGTATGGAATAACGAACGCACATGTTCTAGTCAGTCTCTTACCCAAGATCACAAGCAGTTGGACTCAAATCTCATTTGTTCATTGATCTTAGGTGCGTAGAGTTGTTGCTTTTAAATTTATAGAGACTTTGTATGCTGTTAACTAATACCGTGTTGTTTGACCGCATAAACAGAAATGATAAGAGAGGAGCCCAGTGTCAAAATTGGGCTTATCCAAGAAAGGATCGCTACTATCCTTGGATTCCATATATCGTATAGGAAGGCTTGGAAGGCAAAGCAAAAGGCTATTGTGAAAGTATTTGGTGACTGGGACGAGTCGTATGCGTTCTTACCTAGGTGGCTGGATTACATGCTACATTTTTCTCCCGGATCCGCCTATAAGCTGGATTTGCGTGACCATTTCGTTAATGGCTGCCTCGACCAAGCTCACAAGGTATTCAGAAGGGTGTTTTGGACATTTAAACAGTGTTGTGATGCATTCAATTATTGCAAGCCAATAATCATGATTGATGGGACCCATTTATATGGAAAATATCGCGGGACCCTAATGATTGCTACAACAGTGGATGGCAACAATTAAATTCTTCCAATCGCATTCGCTATCGTGTCTGCAGAAAATACTGACAACTGGTCGTGGTTCTTAGCACTTATTCGAATACATGTTACGCAAAAAACCGGAATCTGTCTGATATCTGATAGGCATGCGGGAATCTTGGCTGCAGTGAACAATGTTGATCTAGGATGGTCTCCACCACAGGCATACCATGTGTATTGCCTTCGCCACGTGGCAAGTAATTTCAATCACAAGTTCAAGAATGTCATGTTGAAGAAGCAGTTGAAGAAGTTAGGTATGTTTTCAATTTGTCTGATTGGTACAATGGACCACCAATAGTAATGTTTTTTGTGTTAAATGTGTAGGATATACAACATCGCGCTTAGACTTTGATGCTGGTTTAGAGAAGTTTAAAGAAACAAGCCCTCAAATAGCTGAATGGATTGATCGCATCCCGAAAGAGAAGTGGAGCATCTCTTATGATCTACAAGGAAGAAGATTTGGTCATATGACAACAAATCTGTCAGAGTGTGTTAATAAAGTTCTAAAAGGGGCGCGAAACCTTCCAATCGCCTCACTTGTGCGTATAACTTACAGTAGACTGGTGGCATATTTTTTAGAGCACGGACAAGAAGCCCGTGAGGAGCTTGAGAGAGGTAGTCGCTTCGCCAAAGTCATGTGGCGACTATATGTGGACAATCAAGATAAGGCCAGGACACATTACGTAACTTCTTATGACGTGCAACAGACAAGATTTGAAGTGCAAGAGTCATATAATGTACGTACTCATCGCGAAGGTAAGAAAT
>JAVKPL010013684.1:0-76054 GCA_032173675.1 Gastrolobium villosum | reverse complement strand
TAAGAGAGCAAATTAAATACATATTTGCTAATTATATTGATTCTTTGAATGTCAATAATATTCACCTTTTAATTGTATTTTTACAGGGAAAATAAATGAAGAATTATAAAAAAAAACCTGTTAATGCAATTTTCCACGGTTATAGCACACTATGAGTTCCAAGCATGGCGCGGGTCAGCACCAAATTGGCACAAAAACCGCACCAGATTACGAACTTTGCAGCGAGGACATCAAAGTGGCGCGAGGTAGCAACAAAGTGGCGCTCCTCAGCGCAACAAGACAGAACCTTGGCGCAACCTAGCGCCATTTACGAAAGAAAGTGGCGCTTCTCAGCGCAATAACACAGAAGATTGGCGCAAGGGAGCGCCAAATTACAAAGGAAATGGCGCAAGCTAGCGCCGTAAGTCAGTGCACTGGCGCTAGCTAGCGCCTAAAAGGGAAGGAAGTTGGCGCTAGTTAGCGCCAATGAATAGTGAAAGTGGCGCTAACTAGCGCCATTTGTGTGCAAAAGTGGCGCCAACCAGCGCCAATGAATAGTGAAAGTGGCGCTAGTTAGCGCCAATGAATAGTGAAAGTGGCGCTAACTAGCGCCATTTGTGTGCGTGGCGCCAACCAGCGCCAATAGGAAAGTGGCGCAAACGTGCGCCAATTCGGCGCCAACCAGCGCGGGTTTGCGGGAACAGATCTCCGTCTTTTCTGAGGGCATTTTTGGAAGGAGAAGAGAATATTATAAATGTGACATTTGCTGAATTAGGTCAGCAGACTTGGCAGATCTGAAGAAAGGAAAAACACAGATACAGGTTAAGAGACAGATCTGAAGATTGGAGGAGAAGGGCATTGGATGTTCTTCGTTCTTCATCTACATCTAGTATTTCTTTATCTTTTGTTTTAATTTTATGTTGAATTTTAGATCAGCGATCATGATGTTGATCGGCTAGATCATTTTTATTGTAGTCAGGGTCACGATCCATATGTGAACCCTTGATACGAAGGATTGGTTTATGGTTTTTGATTTATATAATTATCTTTATCATTACTCTGTGCGAATTTGATATTCCCTTTGTTAGAATTGATCGATCTAATAGTTGGGGATATTCTGAGGATCAAAACCCTAGATAGGAATATTGGGGTTTTGATCTCGAAAGGGGGTAAGATAACAATCTGTATGCGTGCTAGGAATAGACGTGTATACGATTGCAGATGCTTAAATTATCGCGCCCATTGCTTGATCCCATGAGAAACATTGCAAGGAATTGGGGTTTCTCATGGGATTAAAGGGTTAACCCTGCAAGGAATTGAGGGTTAACTATTAAATCTTTTAGATGATAATTTATCTGAGTAATTATATAAATAATTATTGTAAATCAATCCGGAGTAAAAAGCGGGGATCATTTGGTGAATGAACCCTGGCTACAATACTTTTCTCATCTTCTTTACAAATCAATTTTCAATTTTATTGTTTTATTTTTCAATCTAAAAATACAAAAACAAGTCTTTTATTTTCAAAATTCAATTTCCCAAATTGACAATATTTGTCAAAACCCTATTTGAAATCTTCCATTCTTTAAGAAAAATTTTACTTGATATTAGATCTAATCCCTGTGGAGACGAACTTTATTTATCACTTTATTACTTGTGCGATCGGTATACTTGCCGGAGAGCATCAAGTTTTTGGCGCCGTTGCCGGGGATTGGTTTATCTTATATCATATATTCTTTGATCTTTAGGATTGGATTTGTGAATATTTGTGAATATTTATATTTTCTTTATTTATTTTAATTTTTATTTTTTATTTGAATAGTGCTACTGATCTCTTTTCTGAGTTGTATGCGAGGTACAATCCCAGAATTTCCACTGAATTTGGAAATCACTAGAGCAGAAAAGAGGAACATAAAACTTGCTCGGAAGAAGCTTGCATTCAACGAGTTGGGAATTCTGTTTGAAGGAGCACAAACAATGGCTGGGAATAATGATGATATGGACAATCCACTCATGGATACAATTCTTACACCAGCATTCAATAGACCAAATTCATGCATTGTTCATCCAGAAGTGGGGAACAACTATTGGGAGCTCAAGTCTGCCAATATTCAGTTGGTAGAGCGAGCTCAGTTTGGTGGAGAGGCTGATGAGGACCCTCACAGGTTCATTGACAGATTTCTGATGATCTGTGACTCCACTAAACACCCCCAGGTGTCCAATGATGCAGTCAGGCTGAGACTGTTTCCCTTTGCTCTTAAAGGGAAGGCTTTGAATTGGTTGGAAAGGCAACCAGCAAGAAGTATTCCATCATGGGAGAGTCTCTCAAATAAATTCTTTGCTGAGTTCTTTTCCATGGAGAGGTTTAACCAGATGGTGAATGATATCACCAATTTCACCCAGGCTGAGGGTGAAACTATGTGTGCAGCATGGAACCGCTTCAAGGATCTAATGAGGAGATGTCCTCATTACCCCATGACCAATGGTGATCAGGTCCGAATTTTTTTCAATGGGTGTAAACCTGAAGTTCGGATGGTGCTGAATGGTGCAGCAGGTGGTAGCATCAAATCCTTGAGAGCAAATGAGACTCTTGAGTTAATAGAAAGAATGGCTGCCAATGAAAATGAATGTTTAACAGCCAAGCCTAAGAGAGGGATTCTACACCTGGATAACAATGATGCGGTTCTGGCTGAGAATAAATTGTTAGCACAACAGCTAGCAAATTTGACCTCAAGGCTGGACAAGATGCAATTTTCCACTATGCAAGTTGCATCTGTGGTTTGTGAATACTGCAAGGGTGAGCATGAATCCAATGAATGCTCATCTTTGTTATCTTCTGATTCTCCTCAACAAGTGCAAGTGAATGGAGTATGGTACGAGCAAAGATCTCCACCAAGAAACATTCCTAGGAATCAGGATTTCCCTTCTGCAAATAACAATTTTCAGAGGAGAACTCAAGGCACGGGACTGGATTACAATTCCAACAACTACTTGCAGCCTCCACCAGTCCAAGCTAAGGAGCCTTCTGATTTGGAAAGGTTAGTTGGACAAATGGCCCAACACTCCAATGCCTTCATGGAAGAGACTAGGGCCACCACTAAAAACATGAATGCTTCTATCAGGAATTTAGAGAATCAAGTTGGCCAGCTGGCTAAGCAAGTTGCTGATAAAAATCCAGGCACTTCCTCTAGTAACACATTTAAAAATTCCAAGGAGGATTGTATGTTTATCACAACTAGAAGTGGTAAGGTGGTAGGAGCTCCAGAAAAGCTTAAGGTGGTGGAGGAGCCAGAAAAAGAAGAGGAGATTCCTTCTAATGTCCAAACACCTATTCAGAAAGGTGAAGAAAAAGAGCCTCCTATTGTTGTTGAAAAGAAGAGGTTTGAGCTCAAACCTGAATATGTAAGGGCTATGGCACCATATCCTGAAAGATTCAAACAGGATGATCAGAAAAAGCATTATGGCAGGTTCTTGGACCTTTTCAAAAAGCTTCATATTAATATTCCATTTGCTGAAGCTTTGGTCAATATGCCAAATTATGCTAAATTTATGAAAGATCTTTTGTCAAGGAAGCACAAGTTACAAGAGTGCCAAACTGTAGCACTTACTGAGGAGTGCAGTGCTATCCTTACAAGAAAATATCCTCCTAAGCTTCGTGATCCCGGAAGCTTCAACATTCCCATTGAAATTGGTAATACAAAAATCAGAAGGGCACTATGTGATCTTGGGGCGAGCATTAATTTGATGCCTCTTTCTATTTGCAAATCTTTGGGGATCACGGAACTAAAACCCACTATGGTTTCTCTTCAACTTGCTGATAGATCTTTAAGGAAACCTAGTGGAATCATTGAGGATGTTCTTGTGAAGGTGGACAAGTTCATCTTTCCTGCTGATTTTGTGGTACTTGATATGGGGGAAGAAAAAGAGATGCCTCTTCTTTTGGGAAGACCTTTCTTAGCTACATCTCGTGCATTGATTGATGTTGAAAACGGGAAGCTTGAGCTAAGAATGAATGATGAGGCCGTTACCATCAACGTCTTTGACTCAATAAAATATTCTTCTCCCAAAGATGATTGTTTTAATCTTGATGTTTTAAAGAAAGAAGAGGACAAAGAAGATAGTGCCTCAAAAGTTGAATTGAAGGAGCCTTCTCAAACTCTAAAAGATATCTTCTGGGGTAATAAGGAGGCGGTGATTGAAGCACTGAAGGAACGAGAGACTGATTTGAAGGATAAAGATCTTCTTCCCATACCCACAAAATTCTCAATGAGGATGATGATAAACATGGGAGGAAACCCCAAAGGAGACGTACTCCTACAAAGAAGAAGGTAAGAAGAAAGGAAGTAGTGAAATTCTTTGATACAAGTTGGAAGAGATACCGGGAGCTGAAATTTGACAAGAGACACCGAGACTCTATCTCTCGGAAAAATCAAAGTTTCAAAGAATTCTTAACATGGATCCATGGTTTGGATCAAATCTGGGAATGGTGGTCCCATACACCAAGGCAACCAGTACCACCAGACCCTTCATTTGCTGAGTCATCCCACACTGCTGAGGGGGATGACATGGAGGGCTGATCTTATCTCCTTGCTGATGGAGATCTTGTATATTAGTTTATTTTTCTGTTTCGTATTTTTAAGTTATTTTGTGTTGGTATATTTTTCTCTGATGTTTTAATGTGTGCATTATAGTTTCTTCTATATGCCACTATTTGTTCTATTGTGCAGGATTTTCTTCCTTCTTGGGGTTTAATTATTGCTGAGGACAGCAATGCTCTAAATCTGGGAATGGTTGGCTTGCACCTTAGAACTGCAATTCTTCTATCAGGGGAGATATTCTAACTCTTTTAATTTTCTTAGTTATTTTGTGTGCTATAAAAAAAAAAAAAATGGTGTGTTTTGAACAAATCCCAGGTTTAAATGTGCTCATCTTTTTAATGTACATGATTAAATTCTTGGAATATATTGTATGACTTTCTGACATAACATTGCATAGGCATAATTAGATTGCATGATTGCTCGGTTGTCTGAATTAAGATTGTGAATTCTGATAATGTCTGGAGTCAATTTTCTTGAGTCTACATTGATACCATAGCTGTGAGGTTTTGAGCCTAAACACTGAAATTTTTGTTGAAAGGCCTCACTGTTGTAATACTCTAGAACTTGATTTGTTTCTCTGTAATGCATGCATTGATTGATATGATAAAGGCATTTTGTTCTTATTTGCTATTGGCCAAAATAACCCACCTGTATGAGATTTTCCCTTGCTAGCCCTTTGAGCCTGAACTTAATTCTTGATAAATGACCTATGGCCTGATTGATGGCTTAGCCTATATCCATTTTTCGTGACTTACCTTGATTGAGATTGAATCATTGAATGTGTTGAAAATAAAATAAAGAGATTGAGGTAAGCTCCACAATAGTCAAGTAATTAAGGGATTAAAAAAAAAATGGTCAAAATGAAAAAGGGAAAAAGAAAAGAAAGCAAGAAAAAGGAAAAGAGTAAAAGGTGGCAGGAAGGAATGAATTCCCGGAATTCTGTGGGAATGTTAGTGGAGCAAAACAATTGAGTGAAATTGTTAAAAATGAAATAATATCAGTTTTCAATCTCTTGGTTGTTTGAGCTACTATCCAAATTTTCCTACCTATTACCCCGACCAAGTTACAACCTGTGAAGTCCTTTTGATCAATTGATGCATGTGTTTGATTCTTCAATTTCAAGAATTTTTTAGAATATAATCAAGCATATGGTAGTGTTATAGCTTTGAGTAATTGAGTGCTCATGATACCCTTAAACACTGAGTGTTGAGTGAACATTATTTATCTGTGTAAGAGGTAATCAATGTAGACTTATATATTTAAGAAGCTGATGGCATTATTGAAAGTTCATGATATTGAGTCAGGCATACATGGCATATTGAGTCTGAGAGTGACTATGAGTGTTATGTTAGATTAAGTGAATATTTCCTGGATTAAGTCTTTTACATTGCTGGGGACAGCAACGTTTAAATCTGGGAATGGTTTGATGTGCCTCTGGCAAGTGTGATTTTTCTGTGATAAAATTGACGAGAATTGAGTCATAAGAGAGCAAATTAAATACATATTTGCTAATTATATTGATTCTTTAAATGTCAATAATATTCACCTTTTAATTGTATTTTTACAGGGAAAATAAATGAAGAATTATAAAAAAAAAACCTGTTAATGCAATTTTCCACGGTTATAGCACACTATGAGTTCCAAGCATGGCGCGGGTCAGCACCAAATTGGCACAAAAACCGCACCAGATTACGAACTTTGCAGCGAGGACATCAAAGTGGCGCGAGGTAGCAACAAAGTGGCGCTCCTCAGCGCAACAAGACAGAACCTTGGCGCAACCTAGCGCCATTTACGAAAGAAAGTGGCGCTTCTCAGCGCAATAACACAGAAGATTGGCGCAAGGGAGCGCCAAATTACAAAGGAAATGGCGCAAGCTAGCGCCGTAAGTCAGTGCACTGGCGCTAGCTAGCGCCTAAAAGGGAAGGAAGTTGGCGCTAGTTAGCGCCAATGAATAGTGAAAGTGGCGCTAACTAGCGCCATTTGTGTGCAAAAGTGGCGCCAACCAGCGCCAATGAATAGTGAAAGTGGCGCTAGTTAGCGCCAATGAATAGTGAAAGTGGCGCTAACTAGCGCCATTTGTGTGCAAAAGTGGCGCCAACCAGCGCCAATAGGAAAGTGGCGCAAACGTGCGCCAATTCGGCGCCAACCAGCGCGGGTTTGCGGGAACAGATCTCCGTCTTTTCTGAGGGCATTTTTGGAAGGAGAAGAGAATATTATAAATGTGACATTTGCTGAATTAGGTCAGCAGACTTGGCAGATCTGAAAAAAGGAAAAACACAGATACAGGTTAAGAGACAGATCTGAAGATTGGAGGAGGAGGGCATTGGATGTTCTTCGTTCTTCATCTACATCTAGTATTTCTTTATCTTTTGTTTTAATTTTATGTTGAATTTTAGATCAGCGATCAGTATGTTGATCGGCTAGATCATTTTTATTGTAGTCAGGGTCACGATCCATATGTGAACCCTTGATACGAAGGATTGGTTTATGGTTTTTGATTTATATAATTATCTTTATCATTACTCTGTGCGAATTTGATATTCCCTTTGTTAGAATTGATCGATCTAATAGTTGGGGATATTCTGAGGATCAAAACCCTAGATAGGAATATTGGGGTTTTGATCTCGAAAGGGGGTAAGATAACAATCTGTATGCGTGCTAGGAATAGACGTGTATACGATTGCAGATGATTAAATTATCGCGCCCATGGCTTGATCCCTTGAGAAACATTGCAAGGAATTGGGGTTTCTCATGGGATTAAAGGGTTAACCCTGCAAGGAATTGAGGGTTAACTATTAACTCATTTTAGAGGATAATTTATCTGAGTAATTATATAAATAATTATTGTAAATCAATCCGGAGTAAAAAAACGGGGATCATTTGGTGAATGAACCCTGGCTACAATACTTTTCTCATCTTCTTTACAAATTAATTTTCAATTTTATTGTTTTATTTTTCAATCTAAAAATACAAAAACAAGTATTTTATTTTCAAGAAATCAATTTTACCCAAATTGACAATATTTGTCAAAACCTTCTTTGAAATCTTCCATTCTTTAAGAAAAAGTTTAATTGATATTAGATCTCAATCCCTGTGGAGACGAACTTTATTTATCACTTTATTACTTGTGCGATCGGTATACTTGCCGAAGAGCATCACTCCTCAAGAAAAGTGATGCTTCTGCTGCCTTTATAGACTTCTATTCAATAGTCCACACTTAATATCGATAGACAATTCATGTTTGGTAGTCTGACAATGCCACGAAATTTATGGAGGCATCATTTGATTCTTTTCTTCGCCAGTATGGAATCTGTCACCACACCTTATGCATGTACACCCTAGAGCAAAATGGACTTGCAGAAAAGAATTCATACTTGATTGATTTCATTTATACATAGACAAGTGATTTATACAGTGTTGGCTAATCTAATCTAGGAAATAAATTGTACAATTACTGATTGATTTATTCTAGGAAAGAAAATTATATTATTTCTACAAATCTCCCCCTAAATTTGTTTATTTACTGTGATTGGGGAGAGAATCTTGCCTATTTTATTTGAGGTAATCAAGGAGGAAAACTCTCCTTGTCAACACTCCTCCTCAAGTTGGGTTATATATGTCTATCATGCCCAACTTGCCAATTATCATATGGAAGTTTCATCTAGAGACTGCTTTAGTGAGTATGTCAGCAAGCTAGTCTTTAGACTTCACAAATAGGAATTGAATTATCCGATGGTCCATCTCTTCCTAGATGAAATGATAATCTATTTCCATATGTTTAGTGCGATCATATTGAACAGGATTCTGAGCAATCTGTATGGCAACTTTGTTGTCACAAAATAAGTTCATGGATTCTTTGCATTCAATTCCCAGCTCTTCCAAGAAGGTGGTTCATGCTTCTCTTTTCAACAACAACATGCCACAATTCTATTGGGGAGAAGCACTTAAATTCGTTGCCTACCTTATTAATTGACTCTTTCTCGAGTCCTGGACTTCCTGACTCCTCAACAATGGTTGAATTTTTTTTGCACGCTCTCTCATCTACATAACCTAGAACCTCAAATCTTCGGTTGCGCTGCGTATGTCCACATCTCTAAGGTTTTGCGCAAAAATTATGTCCCTGCGCCAAGCAGTGTCTTTGTTGGCTACTCTAATTTCCAGAATGCATATAGGTGTTATGACCCCATCATCCAGAAAATGCATGTGGCCCTAAATGTGAAGAGATTACACTATCAAGTAACAAACCTGTAATAACCCGAGAATGGAACATAATTCATGGAGCTTGAAGCTATAGAAGAAGAATTAAATTAACAAATGATAAATCCGGACATTATTGTGCCTGATGCTGTCCAAAATACTGCAGAGCCTAATGTAGTCAACTCCAGTATTGAAGAACCTGTGTTATCACCACCACCTGAAGAGTCTTCCCAGAATGAACCAGGCAATATCATTAACCCATGATTTCTTACCTCATTACCTATAAGATCAAATAGAGGCATTCTAAAAGGGTATATGAACTTAATCTTAATTCTTGTGCAAAATATCTCATAAATAATTATACCTCTACTAATCGATTGTCAAATTCTTATGCTCTAATTGTTAATCAATTATCCAAAGTATTTATTGCTATTAGCATGCAGGATGTTAGTATATAGGTGTCCTAGAGACAATCTGAGAGTCAGATGGATCCACATACTTCTTTACTGTTTTGAATGAATTTTATGAATACAAGTATTCTTTATCTTGTTTCATATTGAATGTCTCAAATATTATACGACTAACTGGATAAAGCCATTGGAATGAAACGTGTGTCACATTGAGGTTCTATTATAGGGATCACAGTCATTAGGCTCAATGACACCACACGTCCATTGCCATAAATATGTTCCTAGTCTAGAGATATTGAGAATGGGCATTGGTGATCTCGGGTAAGACTAGCACGACTCAGTTACTTGCATGGAGATTCAAAGTAGAGTCTTCGTGAACTACAGACATGAAGATGTTTTAGCTGACTCGTGGGTGGATCTATTGGAGAATAGCTCGCACTGAATTGACCTACAAAGTGACACTACAAGAAAATATCACAGATAATACCAATAGGTAATGTCTCTTATTATTTAGGTGTGTCTTTCCTTAGACATGACATTGCCACATAGATATGTGCTCTGGAAGGCTTTCTGTGATTGTATACCTTGTGTGTCTGAAACATGGAGACTCGTAGGTATACTCCTGGGCATGCCCTAAGGACTTAGGGCTAGTATGACAAGCTGAAGGGATTCGTCAATCTCTATGAGAGATTAGGTTATCCGTAGATCAGTGAAACTTGGATGACATTTACAAAACTTGGGAATCTATGCGTAGTAAAGGAGTCATGAGATGGTCTGCTCTTTAGAGTCCGTACATAAAGATTCCCTGTTTCAACAAAAGCTAACCCTAGACCGTAGGGGTTAATACATTTTCCTTGACCTTGGTCAATGAAATGAATAACCGAGAAGAAAGGACAATTCACATGGTAACCAAATAATATAATAGGTTGATCATTCGATGAACTCAACTAGCTCTAGGATAATAAAACATTGCTAGTGCTCTGTGTTGTTGTTAGATGGATTGGGCCTAATAGGCCCAAGCTCATTTACGTTAGTGGGTATGTTGGGCCAGATAGGTCACACACAAACACCTTAAGTTCTTGAATTTTAACATATGTTTTGGGTCCAATAAGGTTAATGGGCCTAAGTTGGTAAAGCCCACATATTAGGCCAAGAAAGTGTAGTGGCATCATGGGCCAAGTTGAACTTGATCTATGATGTAACCTAATTAATTTGAATGTTAAATTAATAAAATTAATTTGAATTCTAATTTTTAATTTCCAAGACAACAAGATGGTGAGGATCTCTATTGGAGGACTTGTGTTCTTCAAGTCTGAAGAATTGATCAAAAACGCATTTGATCAGGAATATTAATCCGAATAAAGGTATCAACTTTAAACCCCAAACATGTCTATTGTATGATTCATGGGTTGAATATGCTTGAGGGTGGGCAAATGTTGCCTTTTCGCACATTTTCCCCCTCCTTTATGTCCATGTCCTACAGAAGGCTACTTTCAGAGGATACATTGGCAGATCAAAAGTGAAAAGAGACTATGAATAAAGAAATGAAAGCACTGTAAAAGAATTCATCTTAGGAACTAGTCCCACTACCTAAAGGAAAAAAGACAATGGGATGTAAATGAGTGTACATAATAAAACTCAAAGCGGATGGAAGCATTGATAAACACAAGGCAAGACTAGTGGCAAAATGGTATACGCAAAAATATAGAGTAGATTATCAGGAGACTTTCGCTCCAGTAGCAAAACTCAATATTGTTCATATACTCATATCAATTGCAGCTAATTGAGATTGGCCCCTACGAGTTTGATGTAAAAAGTGCCTTCCTAAATGGTGACGTGGAAAAAAGATGTATATGGAAATTCCTCTGGGGGTTAAACAAGGACCCGCATACGAAGGCAAAATAAGTAAGTTGACGAAATCACTGTATGGATTGAAACAGTCACCCAGAGCTTGCTTCAGTAGGTTCATTGAGGTTGTGAAGTCAGTTGGGTATAAGCAAAGTAATTTTGATCATACTTTATTCATCGAACACAGGGATATGAAAGTGGCAGCCTTGATTGTATATGTAGACGACATGGTCCTAACAAGAAATGACTTGGAAGAAATGGAGAATTTGCAAAGATACATAGCATCCAAGTTCGAAATGAAAGATCTAGTATAGTTACGCTACTTCCTATGCATCAAAGTGTCACGATCCAAGCAGGGAATTTCACTTTCTCAACGGAAGTATGTGTTAGACTTGTTAGCAGAAACCGGTACATTAGATTGCAAATTGGATGAAACCCCAATGGAGATGAACCATCAACTTATAATGTCCATTAGAGAACGTATTTGTCATAAAGGTCGATACCAACAAGCTAGGAGGAAAATTGATCTATCTCACTCACACTAGACCAAATATTACATATGTAAGTGTGGTTAAGGAATTTATGCATGCTACAAATAAGGAACACATGAACACAATTTATAGAATCCTAAGGTATCTAAAGAGCGCACCAGGCAGAGTGTTGTTGTACACAAAAATTACAGCCCCTACCATAAAAGGATATAACGACATAGATTAAGTAGGAGATCAATCAATAAGAAAGTTCACCTCTTGATACTTGACATTTGTATAAGGAAATCTGGAGAATTATAAGAGTAAAAAGCAAAAAGTTGTTACCTAATCTGGTGCAGAGGCAAAACTTAGAGGAATGACACAAGGCTTATGAGAATTACTATGGATAAAGAAAGTCTTGGACTAGCTAGGATTTGGATGCATAATCCATGAACTTATTTTGTGACAACAAAGCTTCCATACAAATTTCTCGGAATCCTATTCAATATGATCGCACTAAATATATGGAAATAGATCGTCATTCCATCAAGGAAAAGTTGGACCATCAAATAATTCAATTCTCATTCGTGAAGTCTGAAGACCAACTTGCTGACATACTCACTGAGACAATCTCGGAAGGAAACTTCTATAGGATGATTGACAAGTTAGGCATGATAAACATATATGACCACTCAACTTGAGGGGGAGTGTACGCTGACAAGGAGAGATTTTCTCTTTGATTACTTCAAATAAAAGAGGCAAGATTTTCTCCCCAATCACAATAAATAAACAAATTTAGGGAGAGATTTTTAGGAATACTTTTTTTTTCCTAGAATAAATCAATCAACAACTGTATAATTTATTTCCTAGAATAGATCAGCCAACAATGTATAAATCAAATGTCTATGTATGGATGGAATCAATTAATTATGAATTCCTTTCAAATTCTCTAAATTTCTACCAAGAATTTATATGTAGAGTTAAGGTTCAAGTTGTGGTTGACTAAAGAAAAAACAAAGACATACTTGAAAATGAAATTATATATATGATGGGTTCTTAAGTTGAAAATTTGAAAATAGATTTCACCAGGGAAAATAACATTATGGATTTTGCTAGGTAATGATTTCCATAAATTATGCTAGGCATAACGACAAAATTAATACAATTTTTTAAAAAAATTAAAACAATATTGAAATCATGCATATTCTTTTCTGGCCTAAATGATGTTTAATTTGAGGAATCAAATCTGTTTTGATCTTTTGTACAATATATAAAGACATAAGTATATAATAGATTTTGGAGACTTCTAAAAATTAGTTTATTATAGCAAATGATAATGTTCTAACTAGGGTTGGTAAAACTGGCCAACCCGGCCCAACCCGAAAAAAAATGAGTCGGGTTAGGGTTGGGTCAAACAAAAAATGAGCCAGAAAACCCAACCCGACGCGAGCCGGGTTAGGGTTGGCTCGCGGGTTGGCTCGAAAATTGCTCGCGGGTTGGCTTGTTTTCAGTCTATTTAAATGAACCTGTAGTATTAATGCACTAGCTATGTGACTTCCATCAGCTTAAACAAAGGGTTAGAAAATGATAAATAAAAGTAAAAAATTTTAGTTTGGAATTTTCATGACAATAAATTTGCATCAACAACAAGAAATAATCAGAATCACATGCTACCTAGTGGGTAAGATATTTGAACCACATAGAGCCAACATATCCTAACAATATAAAAATGGCGAGGATGTGAGAAGATTAGGTACTTAGGTTTTAGAGAAGGAAGAAAAATGATGACAGTATGTGTGAGTTTTGTCAATTTTTGTATATTATATTTTTTATGTTTTTATAAAAAAAACTCAACTCGCAAGCTGGCTCGTTTGACCCACGGGTTGGCTCATTTTTTCACAAGCTGGCTCGGGTCGGGTTGGCAGCTCATTTTTGCCAACCCAACTCGGCTCGTTTTTGGCGGGTTACGAGCCACGCCGACAGGTTGGCTCATTTTTGCCAACCCTAGTTCTAACAAGTATACCAACAGCTTTATGTTGTGTACAGTTTTGCTGAACGATAGGATAACTTTTACTACAGATTCTATCCTTGAAGATTTCGTCAATTTAAAAGACGACAGTTTACAATTTTAGGTATGCATTTTTTTATTATATTTTAAATTATTTATTAAATGTTATTATACATATATTTATTATATTTATGTGTTTTCATATCCTTATGACAATGTTTGGTTCATTACTTATCATGTTGTGGGAGGAAAATGAAATTCTTATGTTTGAAATGCTTACCAGAAATGTTAGTGCCTTTTTATATGTTTGCTTTGATATATAATCATTGACAATTGTTCATTTGAATTTTCAATGTTATGGGACATTATATAATACATAATTTAGAATTCATAATATTTTTTCTCTTATTAATTTGTGTAATTACGATAAATATTTTGATAATTTGATATGTTAAATTTTTTTGACACCACCTAGACTTTTGGTATGGCTCCGCCAATGTCTATAAGCCATTATATACATGAAAATCTTTAAGGGGGCGTTTGGTTGAAGTTTTTGTAGAATTTACCCATGCATCTGAGTGTGGCTTTTTTGGACTTCCATGTTTGGTTGTAGTTTTTCAAAAAAATTCCCATGCATCTGTGTTGCCCAGCAGTTTGCATTTGTGTGTAAAAAATGGGGGGAAAACACTGTTGAGAAAAATCTTTTGCAATGTGGTATTTCAAGTTCCCTATGCAAATGGGAGAAAGATGAGCGTTTCACTGCCAAAAATACCCTCTTCATCTTGGAATAGGAGATGGCCAGGGAGTATAGGATGAGTGTCTTGGACTGGGAGTACTACAGGATTTGCCAAGCCATCTAAACTGGAACGAAGTATGAAAAGGAAATAACTGAAACTCATTCCAACAATGGCCAACAGTAATTTTATCTTCATGAGTTGTGCTATTAGATTTCCACAGAAAAAATTTAAGAGGTCAACCTCCACTCCGGAGTGACTCAGTCTTGACAAGATGAATGACATGATAGCAAAAGCAATGGAGGATATTAGGATATATGCATCTGGTTTTACCTTCACCACTTTATCCCAGAAAAAAGTGTACGCACAAATGATGCTGAAAACCGAAAATACAGCAAACCCCTTTTATTTCCCATTTGAGTTCCTTGGTTGTTCTTGTTGCTGCTCCTGAATTGGTCCGAACTTATGATTCCCATTTGGATGCATTTGTGGTTGCTCTTGAATTGCTCCCAATTTTTGCCCATTTGATTGCTTTTGTTGAGGCTGTCTTGGGGCAAAAATTATTGCTCTTGAATTGGTATGAACCTGTACTAAAAAAAAAAAAGTAAAAGGTAGTTGATTGAAAAAAAATTAAAAAACAAGGATATTTTCGTAATTGTTACTTATTTCCCATCTATATTTTACCTCAAACCAAACATAGACTTCATAAATTTTACCTAATTTGCCCGGTAAATTTTTTTCCAATCAAACATTTTTTTTTTTACATTTTCCTACCAAACTCACTTTCCAACCATTTCCCTATCAATTACATTTTCATAGTATTCAAAAAAATTCTCCTCAACGAAACGCCCCCTAAAATTCTTCAATATAGATAAATTTTTGTTTTTTAATTTTGGGAGTATGTATTACGGTCTAACTAGAATCTGGTTATCAATGTTACCGCCACAAGTTTCAAGCATAGACAAAAGAAAATGGATTGCGGAGAGTTTGGTAGAGGAGATATTTTTTTTTTGGAAATTTTTTTTTTGAGAATATGAAGGAAAATTTTTCCCAGAATGTTGGCTTAATTATACTAATAATATGGGAAAATAAAAATACCATGTATTAGATGGTATTTCTTTTAAGATTTTATAGTTAAAACTGAAATAATAGGAAAAAAAATTCGGAAATATTTTCAATTTCCTCCTACTAAATATTGAAATTTGTTTTACTCTATCCCACTTTTTCAGAATTTATAAAAAAAATCTCCATACCAAACAATCCGAGTAGTCTATTTTTAAACTTTGAACCTCCAAGTTTTTAATTTGAAACTAGATGGTAAAGATACGAGGGGATATACGCTTCTTTGTTATCTTATTTTTATCTTTATTGATTGAAATATTTAAGATTCATTGTTACGAAACTAATCGTGTAGATGAATCTTGTAAATTAAAGTCAATTGCACTTCGGAGTACTTGTCTCGAAATTCAAACTTTTGATTTTATAAAAGTGGCTGGCTTGTCAAATTAAGTTAAAAATCTTGGAAAGAACCATGATTTCTTTTTTTCTCTAGAAAAGGGGGAAAATTGACTGATTCAAGAAAAGGGAATATTTTTAGTATAAAAAAAACTCACTTAGAAAATTATATTATTATTTTTTTTCTTATTACTTCTTGTTATTAAATTATAATCGTTGATTTACATCAATCTGATAATTATAATATATCGGGTTATACTTTTTAATATTTTCCCTTTTTAATCCAATAATTATTAGATATATAGTAATTTTTTGGTAGTAAAATTATTCTCTCTCTTCAATAAAAAATAAACTTGAAACATAACAATAACATAAAAGATTAAGACCCGTTTGGACAAAAAAAAAAAAAATTCTTTCAAAAATTACTTTTTTTTCCCTTAAAAAAGGTATATTTTACTATAAATTCATTTGAATGTCTACTTAAAAAAAAAAAAAAGTAAAAGTCATAAAAAAAGAAGTTAAAATCTTGTTTTTTTTTGTTAAACTAAAAATTTCAACTTCTAAAAAAACAGAAGTTAAAAATAAAATTTATTTTTTTAAAATATAAATTACTTTAATTTTTATAAAAAATACTTCTAAAATAACTAAGATATAAAAACTTTTTTTTTTTAAAAGACCAAACAAACGGATCTAAAAACCATAAAAGTATTTTTCTCAATATGTTATTATTATTTTTTTGTGTATTCAATATGGTATTATTGTATCAAGAAACAGATACATAAATAGCATAATCATCCAGACAACAAAAACTTCAAATGAAAAATAGAAGAGTAACATGGCGAATTGAAAATAAAATCCCCTCATACAAGATGAATATCGAAGAATCACATCTAACAATTTGTATCTACATAAGTACAGAAAAAATATTTATTTATTGATAGACATTAAGAGTAGGGAGAAGAATTAAATCAACCTATATTTCTTTCACGCAAGTTCAAATTTTGTGTTTATTGGGACAAAATGTTGGTGAAAAAAAAAACTGTTAATCATATATATGAAGATGCTTTCATTTTAGATTTTGGTATTATTAATTTTAAAAGAATCAAAGTTGATAAATTTATATTGATAAATAATGGATTTTATGTTAGAAAAAATAAATTTATATTTATAAATAATGGATAAATTTACTTATATCATGTCACATAACATTAATAAAATCCATAAATAATATCTTGCAAATTTATTTATTTTTTCTTAATATTAGAAAAAATAAATTTATATTGATAAATAATGGATTTTATGTTTGTTATTTTACATAGCATAACTTCACTTTCCAACTCATATCAAAGAGATGAGATCCACATGTTTTTATTTCTCTTTCATCATTCCATTTTCTCTCTCCTCATTATTATGTGTATTAAAAAATCTACTTATATCATGTCAGATAACATTAATAAAATCCATAAATAATATCTTGCAAATGAATTTAAAAAAGTGGCATGTTATTCTTATACAATCTTACATTAAATCGGATCAATGATTTGCTCGTACGTGATGACTCACATATCTAGTAACTAAAAATCATTAAATATAAGTAACATCAACCAAATCTTAGAGTATAACTTTAAAAATAAATTTATTCGAGTGATTTATTATTTTATTTTTCCATAAAGTTAATAACATCATTATGTGGACATTTTCCATGTTCACTTTTCCGTGTGGGTATTATTATTCTCTGCTCCTTTCATACATAGGGCGTTGATCCTACGCAACCATAGAATACGAATACGGAACATTCTAGAAACCAACGCAACCCTCTCTCTCTCTCTCTCTTTCACTTTCCCTTCCCTATAATTTCTCTGTCCATTCATCTTCAATTACAACCTCTTTCTCTGGTTTTCGCTGCTTCGTTTTCCAAATCCTCTGTTTCTGAATCCCCTTTGAAGTTTGAGTATGGCATCGAAACGCATCTTGAAGGAGCTCAAGGATTTGCAGAAGGACCCTCCTACATCGTGCAGTGCAGGTCAACCCCCCTTTTTTTTCTCTTTCAATACATTAAAAAAAAAAGTGACTTTAGGTTGAAATTAATAGTACCCAAATAATTGATTATTAATTATCTAACCCCCTTTTTCTCTCTGTAATAATTGGTATCTTGATTCTGTTATTTAGCCTTTACTTTTTTAGATTCAAATTTAGGTCTTATTGTATCTTTCTTGTATCTGTGTTTTTAATTAATTATACTTGGAAATATGTGGTTATATTGCTTTTATCAGTGATTATTAAGGATCAGTTATCCAAAGAGATTTCAGGGTTTCTTAATTATTACCATGAAGTCTAGTTATTGGTTTATGAAGTTAGCTACAGTGATATTTTTTTTTTTCTTTTAATAACTTTGGAGATTGTTGTTATGATGTTATCTTTATCAGGTCCTGTGGCTGAGGATATGTTTCATTGGCAAGCAACAATCATGGGACCTGCTGATAGCCCGTATGCAGGTGGTGTGTTCCTAGTTTCAATTCATTTTCCTCCTGACTATCCATTCAAGCCACCAAAGGTAATCTAATCCTAGTTTGTTACTTACCTTAGTTGCTTGTGTCATTTTCTCTTCTTATGTTGTAAACTTGTAATTATATTGAGACTTGTTCTGTGATTATTCATTTTGCTTGGAAATTAGCTTGCACCTTCCCTCGTTGGGCTTGTACTACTTGAAGTTGTATCTATATTTTATCATTCCCTGTTGTAGTTAATGAATTTGTGGCTGGAGATTGTACAGAGTACAAAACAAGTGATAATTTGGTGGTTTGCCTCCTTCAATCTTCAATGGCTGTGCAGGATTAAGCTAGATTTTTTATGACTTTGGCATGCACTTTTTGGACTATTGGCTGGTTTGTACTACTCAAAACAGTTTCTTATGTGCCATTGACTGGTTCTGGATTGTACTATGGACCAGTTTCTTGTTAAACTGGTCTACTCAGCCTATCAAGAAAAGTTTTTAGAGCGTTGGTCTAGTTAGGCTGTGTTTATGTCATCCATGATTGTTAAATGCTATTCATGGTGGCAATGGACGTGGTATTGTATTTAATCTGAATATATTTAAGTCTGTGAGGATCAAATTTTTTTAAATTTGAATATGGTCTAAAGTCCACAATATTGAGATGGTGAAAATTTTAGAGATCATTGCAAATTTTTTACATGAAGGAACTGGGTTTGCCTTGTAGGCTGTGGCTTAGCTTCTCTGACTCTGGGTATTGGGTATTTTCTAACTTCTGCTAACATTGGAGTGTGCAAAATACATCATATGGTTGACTATTCTGACTGTTGTGAAAGTGGGTCTTTTGTCATATCATTCATATGGTTTCTACAGGTGTCAACTATGAGAGGAATGGAACCCCTTGATTGGAATATCAGGGGAATATTTTCTATTTCTTTTGCTTCTTTTTTTTTTATATTATTTTGTTGGGCTTGGGAGGGAGGAATGAAATCATCCTTGAGACTCCTCAGGCCATCTGAGGTACAAGGCCAAAATCCTGCCTTGCAGTTGGCTTAGTCAGCGGCCATTGATAATACTTGTGTGTGGTGGCTGATACTCATTAGTGCTCGTTCAATGAATACTGGTGCTTCCTAGCCCTATGTTCGTCAATAAGAAAAAATGATGATTACAAGTGAAGTACGGATTGTTTTTGCAGAGGATAGTGTGCCAGGACTGTAGTTGTGTACTGGAATGGCATACAGTTCTTTTCCTTTTGGTCTTCCCCTCTTCTTCCAGCCCCAATTTCACCTAGATGCACACAAACATTGTGCAATTGGTAAAGAACAATGTTGGAAAGAATTACTGCTTGCACAGACACGTCCCATTTATCAAACCTGATAACATTTGGTGTGTCTCTGCCATACCCTACCTTGAAGGGTGTCATTTGGTGGATCTATTGTAAGTTGTATTGAACCAGAGCTCCGCCCACAGATCTACTTATCCCATCCTTTTTAATGACCATGGGCAAAGCATTGCAAATAAGTCTCCAGAGTTTTGTTCACCAATTCCGTCTGCCCATTGGTTTGGGGTGATATGCAGAACTGAACCTCAATTTTGTTCCTGACAATTTAAAAAGCTCACCCCAAATTTATTAACAAAAATCCAATCCCTATCTGAAATTATTGAACGAGGGAACCCATGTAAACGAAAAATTCTTTTACAAATAATGCAGCCACATCCTCAGCTGTAAATTGGTAAACAAGAGTGAGGAAATGTGCATATTTTGACAATCGATCCACTATTACCTTAATAGTATCTACTCCACTAGATTTAGGTAGCTCTCCAATGAAATCCATGGAGATATCTTCCCATATCTGGGCTGGAATGGGTAAGTGTTTTAAGAGTCCTGCCTGCTGTAAGTTTTGGTAATTTTGTTGTTGGCAAATTGCACAGGCCCGAACATACTCCCCAGCATCTTTCCTCATACCCTTCCACAAAAACACTCCAAGATAGGTTGTTTCTTGTAGAGGGAACTGGGTTTTAGTATCTTTATTGTATTCAGTTTTTTAGAAGCTGTCTTGTATTCCTTCTTGAGTCATTTCTGTTTTCCTGTAGGCCGAGTGTGATAGTTAATTGGCTGTATCTTGGAGTTAGTATTTGGATTGGAATTGATTGTAAGGGGCTGTTTCCCCTTTTGTGTTCATTCAATATTTCTGGTACCGTCGAAAACCTAGATTCTTGGTTGTTATTGACGAATGACGAAAGTCCACCACTTGACTGTGTTTTATATTAAGTGAGATGAAGAAATTGTCCTATTTAATTTTCTCTCAAGATAGGAATACTGTTTTACTGGTTGGTAGTCAAGTTTGGGAACATCTTGAACTTCTGTCTACTCGAATAGTTTAGAAATGATAAAATTCGCATCTTTAAATACTGCAGGTTGCATTTAGGACTAAGGTATTCCACCCAAACATCAACAGTAATGGAAGTATATGTCTTGACATTCTCAAAGAACAATGGAGCCCAGCATTGACCATTTCCAAGGTTTGATTTTATTTATATATATATATATATATATATATATATATATATATATATATATAACACTTTTGCATAAGGTTTTAGCTTGTGTCACTTACTGATCGTTGCTAGATGTAATTTCTGAATTACCATGTGATGTTTTTTAAGGAAGACTTTGGTATTCCAAATGTGAGAATTGGACAAATATGTATCTTGTCTTGTTTCGTGCTAATTTTCTGCATTTGGGAATACTGGACAAATATGTATTTTGGTGTTTAAATGCTTGTGCCTACAGTAGCTAAAAAATACAAGCCGTTCTAATTATTAGGAAATTGAAGCTTATACTCAAATCAAGGAATTTGGCTTATTTTCATATGTAAAAACTGTCTTTCTTTGTGTGTGTCTAATGAATGTTCTACTTGTGTATTTTGGCTTTTTGTGGATTTTTTCTTTTTTCCCTTTAAATCTCAGTATTGGTAGATTTGAGAATCTAGCACCAAAAAATAATTCAAGATTTGTTTACCTAGAAGCGTTGAGGAACTTCAAATGTAAACCTTTTTTGGGACGATAAGAATTCAGAGTGTAACCTATTCAGTGCAAAAGTAGCCTAAAATAGATTTCTATTTTTTCTGTTGACTTCAGCTATAGTATTCATGTCACCTTGATAAGCTGATAAATTTAAATTGATAAGAACTGGATCCGTTCATTCTCTTGTTTAATGGATCTGTATCTGGAGTTGATTATATAGAATGTTTGATGCTGCTTGAATCTTGTTGAAACTGACATCCACTATTTCAGGTCCTGTTGTCAATTTGCTCATTGTTGACGGATCCCAACCCTGATGACCCACTTGTGCCTGAAATTGCACACATGTACAAAACTGACAAGGCTAAGTATGAAGCTACTGCTCGCAGCTGGACTCAGAAGTATGCAATGGGATGATCATGCCTTTCTCTTTGCTGTTGAATGTAATGCGTAATTATGATTTATGCAGGAACACAATATTTTGAATGAATTATTTATCTTTTCTTGTCAGTGGAACTCAACCATGTTAAGGGAATTGGTTTATCATTTGTGAATATTTCTTTGTAAGACATTGGTGACGGAAAAAATTGTATTGTAATGTCATGCAAACTTTCTGCATGTTGACCTGCTATTCCAAACGAGTGCTATAGATATTATAGTTATGAACAAGGTAATAGTTTTTTGTTGATGTGGAACTTGAATACTTGATCTTTTTTGGTCCGGGACAAAGAAAAAATACATCTTAAGTGGGAATAAAAAAAATAATCAAATCGGTGCCATAATAGACTTTTTTATTTTTTTTTATCTTATGATGTGTTATTGTCCAGACCTTGAGTACATCATGTAGAGGGTCCTGAAACCTTGTTAATTATGCTTAAAAAACTTGGGTTTAACAATCAGTGATTCTCAAAAGTGGTGGTGGATTCAGGCAGCTTTTTCTATGGTCTCAACTTAAATAACTAATGTCGTGCCTTATAGTTCATGATATTGGTCCATTTCATGATCTATTATTTTATTTGTGTCATTGATTCGTAGTTGTGAACGACCGAAAAAATTCTTGCATGTGCTTTTGGTTATTCGTGGGGTTGGATTCATGTTCTATATTATATTCATGCATTGATGCTTAAGACGAACCATAACCACACATGCCTTTCAACATAATTTCGACTAAGACAGCCAAGCCACAAGTTAGTCATGCTAGTGAGGATCAAGATTAGTCCCTTGGGAAAGTGAAAGCTCATCATCGTGAGTGGGGCGTGGTTGATACGTGCTTCACACTGGAAGAATGATAGCAACAAGGGCAGTGCCCGATGGACAAATCAATGACGTTAGGGACAAGTACAACTATGAGATATTTCAGAATATTTTCTAGGAAATAATGCCAAAAAGTATACTTCAATTACCAACGGTAAGCTTTTGATTATTATTTTCTTATCTTCTTCGTGTTATGGATGAGTATACGGCAGGGTTTGATTAACAAACAAGTGACGATAGAGAAATTGTAAGGAAATGATTTTTCACATGTTTTCTTCTTACCATCTTTCCTCCTATTTTTCTCTAGAGAGTGTGCTTTCTTTCAAGTGATGCAATGAAATGAAAAGAACCTCAAACAATGTTGAAGAATTGGGTTGACTTCAAAATATAATATGTTTTGGGACTGAAACATGCTTGGTGGATAGCACTACCTGTGCAACAGGAAAGAGACACGTTTAAAGTGAGGCCATAACAAGTAGCTAGAATTGAAGTCAGCTGTTAATAATTTTTTTAATTAAAATATTTAATATTCCATAATTTAATAAAAAAATGAATCTAAACTTATAATATTCATAAATTTTGCAAAAAAAACATAAGATATCTCAAATATTTATATTAAACTCAATAAAATAGATGTTATTTTAGTTGAAACTAAAAATTAAAAAATGATCTTTTTAATTTCTAGACTATAATAACTCTGAAATAAATTAAAATTATAAAAATAACAAGCAAAAAAAAAAAATTAAAAGTTGGCAAAATGATTAATTAAAAGGCTTATCACTTGGTTAACAAGCAACGAGCAAAGAGACTGGTCATTTCTTTGCAACTTCTTGCCTCCCCCAACGTAGATACCATCACACCTGTTTGACTTGCTGGCATGCTTATTTCCCTTTGCTTCTTACTCAAGCAAAAACCTAACCTAACTAAACTTTTTAAGCATTTTCCTCCTTACAATATTTGGACTCTTCCTCGGATGTTAACGTTTCCTTTTTCTTTTTTTCTTTTTTTTAATTCACCCTTTGCCATTGCTCTTTGCCTCTTTCCATATATGATGATGATCACAGAGTAATAAATTAAACTAATCTTATGGAATCTATTATCTTTCAGTTTATGTCATAAATTTCCTTCTTAAGTTCATATCATTTGAGCACTAGTGATTCAAGCAAGTTAGAATAAGGGCAAAGGTTCATGTCCTATAATAATTGCAACACATTAAGGATCCCAGCTACATATGTGTAGTCTTCAACTTTGTCTGTAAATATTTGTTGCAATTTTGGCCTTCTAGTAACTCAAAAGTACTGATTAGGAAAGTTAAAAAAGGTTTCACCTCATGTCTTACGGTTTTCCTTGTTGAAATCGAATCCATTTGTGATTGATATTCCAACTCTGTACTGTTAATTAAGGTGTCCCTGCTAGACAAACTCTGCACAAAAGTGTACTGAAAAGAGATTACGGGCATTTGTTAGGTAATCATGTGTGGTAGCACTAGCACATGTTTAGCACGGTCACTTGTGATTAAAGGTGTGCAGTTACCAAATGATGGTACATCTCTTGTCATTAGGTAATTTATCCATCTTTCCAATCATTTCTCTATCTATTACATTTTCCTACTATTCCCAAAATTCTTACCAAACACCCCCTTAAGGTTTTCCTTGTTGACACGCCTTTGTGATTGATATAGAATTAGTAACGAAGGGATAACTTTTCTGAAATATCTTAACAAAATAAAAAAATGCGTGCATGGTTTGATTCCAACCAATTTTTTTCTTGAACCTAATTGGTTTAAATTGATTTAGTTGAACTGTTTTATTATTATTTATTATTCATTACTCGTTCTAACCCGATTTGGATATGCAAATCAATTGTGCACTGGTCTCAAATTTATTTTAAATCTCAGTTTTGAATCAATTTTTTTGGTTTGCTTCAATTTTTAAACTGGTTTGTAAAATCAATTCGGTTCTTAAAACTGATTAAAAAAATATCATTTGATTTGATTATTTTGAACAACCCTATTTATGACCTTTCTTTTGTTTTGGTTGAGAAAACATAAACAAAATCAAAGAGAGCATAAATAATTGAATTAGAGAAAAAAAAAAAACATTGTGTTGTTATATTTTTCTTGTGTTATTCATGAATACAATAAAGTAGAATTTATAATAATATCATTTGGGTTATGAGTTGTTATATGTTCAATGGAAAAAAAATAAATTGAAGGCGCAAACTCGCAAGAGTTATTAGTATTTTTCTCTATTTATATTATAAATAACATTTTGTACGTTAATTTAATGAATAAAAATATTTAAAAATTATAATATCCTTTCATTCTTTTGAATGCGATTTATACCGTACTAATATAATTTGAACAATCAAATATTTTCTGCTGTCTTTTATTTTTTAAGCATGGACCCGTTGTATTTTCACGTGTCTTAGTAATTGGACCGCTTACAAACAAACTATAAAGTGTCACTTGCCCAATTTCAACGTTATTGATTCTTGTCCTTAAAATAGCAATTCTTCTTCTTTTCTTAGAAAATTCTACCAACATTGAACCCGTCAATTACGTGGTCTAAGATTCACCAATGTGGAAACGTGGCATGTTCTTTCTTTGCATTTCATTTTGCTCTCTTTCTCACGTTAGTTTTAAATTTTAGAAAAGATTAATTTTAAAACAATTGACGTTAAAAAAAAGCTAATTTATGTAAGTGATTTTTTTTAAGAAATTACTTCTCCCAAAATCAATTCAATCAATTATACTTACAGCTGAATTGATTTTTATGAAACAAAAAATGAAAGTACAAGATGTGCTCCCTCATATTATATCACCAATTTCAATTGCTAATGGAGAGACTAATAATAGATAACCCCTTGTTTTGAGAGTACAAGATTGAATCAATGACATTAAGAAGCACCAGTTTTGAATAATTTGCTTCCAAATTTGAAAGAACAAAAAATGAAAGAAACTTTGAAAGAGGAAGGGGAATACTACAATAAAGGCAGGTGGAAGCTTGGATTTTTTTATTTTATTTTTTTTGAGATATTTCAATAGCTTCATCATTTCACGATTTATTTAATTTGAGACAAATTTCAAAATTAAAATTTTAAATCTTTCTCAAAAAATAATATTAAAAATGATCGAACACATATTATCACTTCACCTACTTAGTTCTCTAACACCAAGTGAGATGGTATCACTATTTTTTTGGGGAAATGAATTCTCATGTGCAATTTAACATTATCATGTCAAATGGGAAGATCTTAATCATTAATAATTAAATCAACGATGATGATTGTGTAACTTCCTATCCTTATATTTTTTTTTCTTTCATCTCTTATCACCGTTCACTCACCCATGATGATTATGATTGTCGAACGTGACGGTATGTTATAGTGATGTTTTTTTTTTTTGGGTAAGTTTTAAATATTTTTGCTGCCGACAAAGACACAAGAGTGAGTCATGACCCTCCTCCACTCACTCACACTCCCTTCGTCATTCCATTTTCCCTCCTCTTTTTCTCTCTCTCCTTCAATTCCTTGCCCCAAACCAAATCCCCACTCTCACGAGAAAAATATTTTCTCAATACTCCAATGGGGACACACCCCGTGCTACACCATAAATACCCTTTAATCCTTCATCTTTCACCTCGTTTTCTTCTTTCATTTGCTTCCCCCCATTACTTTTTATTTCTCTACTCTCCTCACTCCTCACTATCACCACTTCCCTTCCTCTTTCTTTCCCGCCAAGCTTGCTTTTCCCTCTCTTTCTCTCTCTCAATCTCACCCTCTCCTAGTGTGTGTGTGCAACCATCTCTCTCTCACCTCTATAATCAAAACTATTATCTAGATCTCTTTGTCATGGTTTCCTTATACATCATGAGATTTATCCCCCAAATTCCCAAAACCCCATCTTTGCCCTAGCAAAATAGCATCTTCATTCTCTCCCACTGTTTTCATGTAGCCAAACGAAACACTTCAGAAATCTTCCACTTTTTTCATTTCCACACACTCTTCACTAAAACTTACCTTAGTGAGTGAGTGACACAAACTAACCCATCCTTCTCTCTCTCTCTCTCTATAGCCATGTCCGTACAATCGACCCTGAAGCTACAACATCTCAAGCCAGCAACTTCAAGTTCCGATTTTGAGGGTAACCCACCATGCAAAACCACCAAAAAAACCCAACCACTGAAGAGGGTCCTTTGGATCATGCTCACTGACCACGACGCCACTGATTCCGACTCTTCCGGCGATGATGAACTGCCACAAAACCCATCGAGGCCTCGAAGAGTGAAGAAAAAAATCACACATATCAACATGCACCTTCCCTTATTCACTCCCTCTCCAAAATCTTCACCATCTTCTTCTTCTTCTTTCCCTGACCCGACCCGTTTCAAAAAACCCAAGAAATCGCCCGCCGACGGCGCCTCCTCTCGCCGCCGTAGCAAGTTTAGGGGCGTTCGCCAGAGGCCTTGGGGACGGTGGACCGCCGAGATCCGGGACCCGACCCGTCGGAAACGGATCTGGCTCGGGACCTTCGACACGGCGGAGGAAGCCGCCGCCGTGTACGACGAGGCCGCCGTAAAGCTTAAGGGTCAAAACGCCATCACCAACTTCCCCCGCAACGGAGCGACGAAGGAGGAGGAGACGGCGGCGGTTGTTTTCCCCGGCGAAGGATTTGGGTCGCCGACATCTGTCCTGGCACACTACGGCGGCGATTCGATTCCGTTCGACGGTTTTCGTTACGGTGCGGTGGATGCGTTCGGTTTCGATATCGACGTGCCGTTAAGTCTGACGGACGTTAACTCGGTGGTGCTGAGTCAGCGGTTTGGGAAGGAAGAGTTCGGCGAGTTTGACCCGGACGATTTCTTGACGTGGCCCAGTTAAAATCCTGGGCTGTGTTGTCTTTTCAAGAAAAAAATCAGGGATTGTTACAGTAATATAACTAGAATTTTTGTCGCATTCTGTTCCCACTTCGTGGAATTCCGAAACTACCCTTGTGGAGCTTGATGGAGTGTAGAGCAGTAGAGTAAGCATTTTCCCACCCCAAGCAGATATTTTTGTGCTACGTTAATTTGTAATTAATTATTATTATGTAAAGGGAAAAAAAAAAGTTAAACGAACAGAAGGGGGAAAAATTGAAAATCTAGAGCTGAGTGATGATGAAAAAGATTAAAATGACTATATTGTAATTTCATATATAATTGGATAAAGTATTATTAATTAAAAAAATTGTTGTCTAAAGTTCAATAATTATATTGTTTTCTTGGACGTTAGCTTGTTATTATGCGTGATGTATTTATTTATTTAATTTATTATAATTCTGCATGCATAATGCCTTTTTTGGTAAAGGCCAAAGTAATATGGATCAAAGGTATAGTTATGTGTGATCACAAGAATAAATAGGAGGAAAAAAAAAAAAAAACGCTATGTTAGGATACGACCTATAAAGTGACGTGTCTTTTAACTCCATTGGTATCAATTCAAGACTTAAAATTAAAAATATCTGTATGTGATACCGATGCCGGAGATTTGATCATTCAATATGTCATGTTTTTTTGTTTCATACAACATGTTTTTTGAAAGAAAAAATCTTCAAAGACCTTTATTTATTTTTAACAGCAAATTGATAGTAGAAATGGATATGATCAAAATAGGCATTTGAAACTACATCATGATGGAGTATAAAGTCGGGCAACTTATGTTTAAATATATTTTAGATTGAGAAAATTAATTCTTATATTTTATGACTTGGGGCAATCACAGATCCATGTCATGGGTGAAAATTCAAACTCTTTCTTCCGGAATCAAACACACAAGTCCTATTTTTTAGAGGTGCAATTTGCTTCCACTATATCAGCATATGAAAGCTAAGAAATATAGACTGTGACCTTAGCATTCATTATCTAATGCTACATCCTCACAGTTTTAATTATACAACAGATTATGTGTCGTTGGTAAATTAAATTTTATTTGCCGCTTACGTTATTTTCATATTCCTGATTATCCCAATTAGAATGTCAATAGCACACGGAATGCTTTTAATGTAAAAGAATTAATTTAATCCAAAACCTTGAGATTTTAGGTGATACCTTTTAAATGATTTATATTATTCTTTAACACACTCTACACTTAAGAACTCTTTGGACTTGAAGCGTGGATATTGCACATGCTTAATTTTTTTGTTTTTTTGTTTTATTTACCTTATGCTTATTTAATTCCACTTGAAAGTGAGAGCGGTGAGGATCGAACTCGTGATTTATAATCATTGAAGATCTAATATCATAAAGTCTTTTGATGGTTTAGATTATTCTCTAATATTTAATAATATAATAATATATAATTAAGGGCTTTATGTTTGTTATGTTACATGATGTAACATAACAAACCTACACACACATTTGAGGAGAGAGAGGAGAGAGAAAATTCAAGGGATGAGACCCACATAAAATTGTGTGTGTAGGAAAGTTATGTTACGTTATATAACATAACAAACATAAAACCCTACAATCAAATAACAATAAATTTTTTATATTTGCAATGAGTCAAAATTAAACTCATAGAAAGCCTTAACATTGGATAATAAAGTATTTCAACATTTAATATCATGATTGGGCCACATTGGCTAGTGCTACAACTTGCTTTCTATTGCATTTTGCAGGGAATTTTGGCTCCCCTAATTAATGTGTTAATGTGAGAGTTTCTAATTGGTTTTGGTTTTGTGGGAAAATCTTGTGTGATTAAACACAGCTTAAGATATGGATGAAAATTGGCCTGTGGGGTCATAGAGCCCACAAAGAGGTGGCTGCTTGTGGTTGATAACAAAGTAACAATAATAATGGTGGGCCTATCATGCTGATTCGTTCCTCTGCTGAGTGGTCATTCAAATGGACTTGGACCCGCAACCATCAAAGTTGCTGCCGGCGGCTGACACACTTTGAAATTTCAAAGGGAAAGAGGATACTGGCTTTCTTGGGTGTCACAAAACACTTGCACTTGCACAGAGCTAATTTGGTTTCACTAGAGCTAATTTTTACGGAAGTGAACTAATTTATTTACGTATGAAATAAAAAAATTTCTTAAACATAACATTTTATGGGCCCATAAAAAAATAAAAAATAAAAAATTAAAGACCTATTTCTTTTTTATTGTTGATACACTAGTTGAATTTAATAGAAGAACATCTTAAGAAAAATGCCTTCTATTTTCTTAACACCATAGATGATGAAGACCTTTTACCTTCTTATCTTAATCTTGATATAGTTTTTTATAAGGTAACTTTGCACATATAAAAACTACAAAAAAAAAAATACATCTCTTTGTATCCTTTTATTTGTTATTATTACTTTTTATTATTATTGATAAAACTATATAAAACCATATCAACCATTTAAGCATATAGTTGCTAGGGGTGATAAACGAATCAGATGATTTTCAGGGGACCTTTGACTCGACTCGTGAAGATTTGAGCTTATATGTCTAAAATTGGTTGTTGGAACCAGGTTTGGACTGGTATAAAAGCTCGTTTAAAAAAAAAGCCTCAAGCTCCAATTCAAAAGCTCGACCTTAAAGCCTCTCAGGCTGGCCTAATATATTAATTTTTTATTTTACATTTTTTATACTACTTTTAGTAGCTCTCTCCTCAATCCATTTTACTCTATTTTATTGGTTAAACAAACTTTCTGAGGGGCCGTTCGGTACGCGGCGTTTTTCGGGATTCTCGGGAAACTGAATTTTTCTAAATTTTAAATTTCCGGATATCATTATAAACTGGATGTAAAAATCCTATTTTTGAAAATTGAGATTCCCGGACAAATAAAATTTTCTCCTGTACCAAACACCCCCTGAATGATTTTGTTCCATGTTATGCTATTTAGATATACATTAAATTTATGGAATTACTAGTACTGTTGATTGTATATTTTATTTATATAAATTTTTTATTGTCTTATTTTTTTTAGACAGGCTAAACCAGATTTTTATTTTTTATAAATAAGTCAGGCCACATGCCCATGATTATATTCAAACAGGTAACATGTTTGGTCAGGCTGACACATTTAAACACACACTTAACCTTTTAAGATTAAAACTCGGTTCGGCTGAGTCCGTTAACACCCCTAGTTCTAAGTATTGAGGAAAAATATTTTGAATTAACCCAAAAAAAAATCCAGTAATTATTGGGTTAAAGATGTTGTAAAGGCATGAAACGGTTGATTTATGTGTCCCACGGTTGGTGACCAAAACAGATACGAAGCTGAGAAAAAAAGCTAAGATGTGACGATCCCCTGCCTTATCCAAGAGAGCTACCTTCCACTATTTCCAATTCAACGTTAGATTTTAATTCAAATAATAAAAAGTAATTATAGTGTTCTTATAATCCTAACATGGGAATTAAGGGCTAAAATACTATATTACAATTTAAAATTTGTATCATAAAATCAATAAGCCATTAACAAACGCTGACTCACTGTTTCAAGTCAATTTGTATGTTAATTAATTGATGATATTTCTACAGCTTGAAGTTACAGATAAGATTAAGATACTTGAAAGAGACAGAGTGACATTGCCTCTTTATTGGGTGCTTTTGCTTGTTTCTTGGTTCACTCTTTGGATCCATTCTAGACTACAAGACAAAAATGGACCAAAAAGCTTATTCAGTATGAATAGTTTGTTTTGGTAAACAGTATGAATAGTTTTTAAGTGGCTGCTTTTGTTAACCACCAATCAATTTCTCAACCTGTCCATTAACTATGCTAGTAAATTTTATTTTGTTTCACTTGTTTATACATGCGCTTCAGCTCGTTTAACTTTGCTCTCATGAATAATGAGCCTAATATATCTAAACATGATCAAAGTTATATATATATATATATATATATATATATATATATATATATATATATATATGACACCAGTGTAATCTTACTACCAAAATCTTCATCAAATCCCAACTGATGATTTCTTGGATTAACCTTATCATTTTTGAATTTTTTTTAATGAGTTCTCTCTCTATGATTCAATGGTGATTAGATAGGTAGTAAGTTAACGGTTAGAAAATTTTGTGTCAATATTTCCTCTCTATATATATATATATAGGTGAGATCCATATATATATATATATATATATATATATGACATCCTCATTGATAACCGTTAGATCAAAAATATCAATGACTATGACACTCTAAGCATCTGACACCATTGATATTTTTTGATTTAACGGCTATCAGATGAGGTGTCAAATTTGAAATTTGACACTAATGTCAAATGATCATATCTCATATATATATATATTCACTAGTTAATTGATTACATGATTAATTCAGTTCAAGTATTGGCCAATTATTATAGGAAAGAGTTTTATTAATGTTATGTTATATGATTTAAGTGTTGTTTCCGACACAAAAAATAAAATGGAGAGAGAAAGTGAAATGATGAAAGAGAAAGAAAAATATGTGGACTCCACCTCTTTAATGTGTGTATAGAAAAGTGATGTTATATCATGTTACATGATTTAAGTATTCTTTTTAACACATAACAAAAGGGAGAGAGAAAATGGAATGATGAAAGAGAAAGAAAAATATGTGATAAACATAAAACTATAAGAAAATATCTTCACATCTCTTTAATATGTGTGTATATTTAAAACATTTTATCCACCCTTGCATGTTATTTTTCCCTTATCATTTTCTATTGTTAATAAACATAAAACCATCATAAAGTAAAAATATCTTCACTACTATACATCTTTTACTAAATATAAAAAAAGTAATATATTTATCTTTCGCATTTTATCCACCCTTGCATGTTATTTTTCCTTAATCCCCACCCTTTTCTATTGTTAATAAACGAGTACATACTATCGCAGCATCAAAGATATGCTCTTATTATAAAGTACCATCCCAATATCCTTTTTTCCGTTCTCGGTTCCTGAACTCTATAATTAAAAAAATAAAGGGAAAAGTGTTTGTTTTTTTAAATAACACAACTTATATCCTTTTACTCTCGAGACCTATAATTAAAAAAACAAAGGGAAAAGTGTTTGTTTTTTTAAATGACACAACTTATATCCTTTCACTCTAGGTGGGACCCACATTTTTATTTTTATTTTTCAACTCTTTCTCCTTCTTTATCTATTTTTTTCTCTCACTTAAAATGATATACACTTTACCCAAAAACAAATCGTCTTACCACTTAAATTAATAATTATAACATTACAACAGTTTATAATTGACTGCTTTTTTTAACCACCAATGAATTTCGCATGCATTATTATTAGCCATAAGGAATCAAATAGGTACACAATCATATGTGGGTATCTGACATAATTACAACTTTGATGATATGTTTCTGTGCTTTCCTATAATTCCATTGACGGCAGACCTAGTCAAATAGGCAGATAGTACAATTTTATTTTTATTTTTTAATTTATGAATAGGCAACCATAGGCAATGAAGAGGCAGCAAAAAGAGGAAACAGATGGTGTTATGCACATATAAAAAGGAGGAACATATTGATGAACTAGACATCATGTAAGTACATAGTTACATTCACATGGTGAGTCATTCGATTGAGATTGTGATGCTAATGGGTTGCTAGCAAACCTCACTAGCCATTTTCCTTTTCAAATTTGAAGCCGCAATCCAACTCTGCATTAATTATGACCATTTGATTTTCCAATGGAATAATAAATTTTCTTTGGGTAAGTGAAGGGCCAAACGAATGTAACAGTAAACTTTGTGTGTGTTAAAAAGAGAAAAAACAAAAAAGAAGCAAGCTATTTTGGACTAGGTAACACATTAGAGACAAGACATTTGTCAGAGGAGAGCATTTTGAGGCTATAAAGTAGTGAAAACCATTGAAACACTCTCCACTTGTATAAAATCACACCACTAGGATAGATTACAATTTATTAGATCCCACTGAAATGAGACTGTTTCTAACGCAAGTCCTTTTGTTAAAAATCTCATACAACTAACTATTTTGGAACTTTAAACTGCCAGGAGAAAATTTAGAAAAGGTTACATTTATATCTATTACAAGAGATTTGTATCAAAAGATTTGGTCCAAGTGGTATACATTTAATTTTACTTAAGTTAAGACCCCGTGAATGCAAAATATATTTTTGAAAGAGTTAGTTCAGTCATAATGTGTGTTAGAGAATAAAATAAAAATCATTAAAAAGACCTTCACCTAACATCTTAAGGTTTTGAGTTGAAATAATTCTTAATATGGTATCAAAATTTTACTGACCAAAACGTTACGAGTTCGATGCCACTGCCCCCATTTTCAGGTAGAATTAAAAAGACACGATTCAGACAAAAAAAATGGGCAACTCCAACAGAATTACATCTGTGAAAAAACATGTAATTTGTCAGATCGTCACCTAGGAGCTAATTGGGTTGACCCTTGGACTAACAAATTTGCACTAGATCCATTAATACCTTTGGGGAATCTAAGCTAACATTAAACATATCAGGTTGGCAAATAATTTGGGAAATAAATCAAAATTGTTCATTTCAATGAATTAGGAAACAAATCCGAATTGCTTATTAAATTTAAATCAGGAAATTAGGGACATCCACATGCAATAATCATTATAAATTGATAGGGTTGAGATCAAAGAGGGCATTCCAGATATCATTAAAATTATTGGCTAAGTAGAGTGCGGTCTCTTGAATAACCCTTTTCTTTGTAATCAAACTTGACTCTGCTGCCCTTCGACATTGAGTTAGAATCTTCAACAAAAACTTCTCCTTTTATTCCTAACTGCCATCTTATTCTTATCCAGTTAGTCACTATTGAAATTTAAGTATCATAATTCATATACAAAGAATGAGAATTCCTGATGTGAATTTTATTTTAAGAATGGTTCTCTTTTAATGAGACTTAATTTGCAATATTTCTTACTTTAGTTTCTTGCTTATTCATTTATATAATGTTCATCGAAACGACGTCGTTTTGGGGCGAAAATCATAGTATTTTTGTAATTTTAATTTATTTCAGTGTTATAATAGTCTTTTTCATTCTAATTTTTTGATTTTTCAACCTCAAAACGGTGTCGTTTCGATAAACATTAGACAAATCTATCTAAAGTAACATTAGATACTTTTTTTCCCTTATTCATTTCCGCAAATATCAAAATGAACATCAAGTATATTCATTAAGTTATATGTGTTTGAGGAATATAATACATTGTCATACATGAAAAATAATACTTACACTTTTGAAGGATCTATCGTCATGACTCATGTATTGTATTTCTCACTATAGTATATGGTGTGATATGTGAATCAAGTTGGAAAATGTTGAATTTTCCTCTCTTTTCAGTTAGTTATTGAAGATTAATAGATAAGACTCTGCTTATCCTTAGTTTGTTATAAAAGATAAGTAAAAAAAAAAAACTAGTCTATCATCCCACTATTTCAACCTGGAGTAATCCTCTCATGTGAAAAAGTGATCATATTATTTGATCATAACCACTCATTTAAGAAGTGCATATTTTTCTTTCTCTTATCTCATCATCAATGAGTGGTTGTGATCAAATAACATGACCACATGATCATTTTTTCACATAAAAGAATCCACCCGAATGTGTGTTATGGTTTAGGTCCCTAAATTTGTCTTCGTATTCAGTTACACATATACCATCTAATTAAGTGACGACAGCGAAAATTTAGAAATACTTAAAACCAAAGTTCGGAGGAATCAAGAACATAACAATGACTAGAGATATTTATAATTTTTTAATTTTTTAATTTATGAAGTACCATTAGATCACCAGTTTTAGACTTTCATTTTGTAAAACAAAAATATATTTATATATAATAAAATAGCTTTAACAAGAGCATGATATCATGGATGATGAAGAGTAAAAAACAGTTTTTTTTTTGTTTTACTACAAAGGAAAAAAACAATTTTATATTTTTAACACTGGTTACTCGTTAATAAACAAAGAGTTTATCATCTATTATTTTAAATGACCATAAAATTTTTCCTACAAATAACATTTTGTGGGGCTCGCAGCCAAAAAAAAACTTGGACACGTAAAACGAATCTCTATAATATAACACAATCATTTTTCCTACTACATAACTCTTATAAAACCCATAAACAAATCCTCAATCTCCGGACATGTAACAAAGACAAAAAAAAATGTTCCAAAGTGCACTATGGCTATGCTCTTTGTTGTAGGAAACTTCGGTAGAACACGTAACTCCAAGTCAACAAACTCGATGAATACTGCCACAACCTGCTCAGAAAAAGACACATAAGTTGGTAAAAATGACTAATAGAGGGCATAAAAATCAAAACCCATTACTGCTTCCAAGAAAGCTCCCAATATTTTTGTTCCCATTTTCTGATTAAGACCCTTTTTTGTCCAGTAATCATTATTTTCTATTGGGAGCAGCTAAGTGCACAATTTTTGTTAGGCAGACCAGTCAAATTTCAATAAGAAAGTTTGTAATTTCAATCAGCGCACCCACATTGCAAGTCATACATATTTTACTTCAAAGTAAGTCTAGTGACTCTAGATTCTAGAATCTAGATTTTATGAGTAAAAATACTCGTGGCTAATAGTGGAGATTATGAGAATGATTCTTCTACCCCACTTTCTAGCCACTTGGTGGGTCTGTTGAAGACAACTTTTCCCTACTTTTCTATCATATGTTTTTAATTGTATTGAACAAAAACGATTTGAAAGATATGTAGATATTGTGATTCAAAATGAATGATAAAGAACTAAAAGCAATTATGGTACTAATAGGCACGTCTATGTCCCAAAGCTGAGTATATTTTGAATATTCCATAAAATAACCGGTTTTAAAAAACTAGTATGAAGAACAAATTGTAATTATTAGTAAATGAATAGGGTTTTATAATTATCAACCGAACCGTTTCCGAACCGAACCAAACCATTTTCAAATCAAACCAAATTAATTTTTATAACTTTATTTTAAAAATTTTAAATTTTTTTCTTTTCAAAAGAGGGTCGACCCGAACCGGTTCCGAACCACTTCCGAACCGGTTTTGAACCGAACCGAACCACTTCCGAACCGAACCAGTTTTGGACCGAACCGAACCACTTTCTAACCGAACCATTTAAACCAATTCGGTTCGATTTTTCAAGAAATCCAGTTCGGTTTGACCCATACACATCCCTACGTCTATGTCCCAAAGCTGAGTATATTTTGAATATTAGATTACAGGCAGCTACTATAGTATAAAGAACAAATTGTAATTATTAGTAAATGAATAACTGGTTGATATTGAAAATAAGGACATGTACAACATGAGCAGCAACGAGGAACATATGAAAAAGAGTGGTAGTGACTAGTGACTAGTGAGGATAAAGGATAAGTGTATATGAGATATTGAATATATTAACAGAGGAAAATTATATTTACAAAATCTTACAAACTACACTATGTTATGACCGGTCATACTTCAATCAAGAGTGTATGACCGGTCATAGTTAGTGTAATTTGTAAAAAAAAAAAATTGTAAATGGATCTTTCTCATATATTAATGATCTTAACTATTTCTTTCTAATAATAAATGTATAAAAAATAATAATATAGCAATAGATATAAGGGTCAATAGATATTAATGAATATTCAATTTCAATGGATTAATTACCATTTTAATTCATGTGGTCAAATAATTTAAAATCATCATCAAATAAGAAACAAACGGACCATAAGTTTGATGGTGCCTGGTTTTGTATGAAAAAAAATAAAAATCCATCGGTTCTGGTTATTATATTTCTCTGCGTTTTTTCATTTTCTTTTTATGAACTTAAACACGGTCCTGAAGATGATTGGTTCAGGCCTCAATAGAAAGGGCCAACGAATGTGCCCAATTTAGGAATTTTAAAACTCAACAGGCAACAGCCTATGCTATTGGCCCAAAAATGCAAATTCTAACTAACCGCAAATCTGAGCCATATTGGGTTTTATATAGAAGTGTTAAAATGATTTTTTATTTATTTTTTTTGGTGTTAAAATGAACTTAACCCAGAAGTGTGTGGTACTGTGGAGATTTGGACTAACATAATTAATTTGAAAAAGTAATAAAGTATAATTAGTTTGAACCTTTTTGTTTTAACCTTACAACCATATCGTTGATTTCAAAACAACGGTTTCATAAAAATTAATTTTTATATATTCAGAATTTAATCGTTGATTAGCGGAAATCAACGATGTTAAAATATAGTTGTAAGAGGTTGTAAAATAAAAATGTTTACATTCAAAAGTAATATTTGATTAACCTCAGGCAAAACTTTCATGCATAATTATTTTTTATATATATTAGTTTATCTTTTTTAAGTTTACCAAATAATATATGACTTTAATATTTCTAAAGTGAATATGTAGATAAGTTATTTACATTCGCTCCTAAAACGACGTCGTTTTGGGCTGAAAAACTAAAAAATTATAATGAAAAATAGTATTATAACCCTGTAATAAATTATAATTACAAAAAGACCTTGATTTTCACCTCAAAACGACGTTGTTTTGGGCTCACTGTAAATAAATTATCTATATGTAGGAAAAGCAAACACATAATATATTTAGTAGGCATGATAGGTAAAACTCCAATAGAATAAAATTTAATAAGCTTAATAAATTTTAATATTGTATGATACTTGATTTGACATTATATAAGACATTGTATTATACAAGCTGAAATTAAAATTTATAATTTTCATAAAAATATACTTATTTAAAAATATGTTATAGTCATCTAATTTTTTATATAATGTTAATTTTTAGAGAAATAAAATTTTATGAAGTCTAAAAAAAATTACATGTTTACTATGTATATTCAATAATAAAAACAAGTCTGCATAAAAAGATCATTTTTTTATAAAAATATAGATTTAATAGTCAGTGACAAATATAAAAGATCCTACAAGAGTATCAAATCCTCTTATGATCTAAACTTATATTTATGTATATGTAAAATAATTTAAAATGACCTAGAAATTGACACCCATATTTTACGGAATTATAGGGATGACAAATTTGTTAATCAAATCATTCTTTCAAGCATTGTGGGAAAGGAGAACCGAAAACTCAACCCATTTTTTCTAAACATTTTCACCAACTCATTTTCTTCTCTTTGTTTTAGCATTTGATCGTTTTTTTCTTCCTAAAAGTTATTTACATCAAAAACAAAAACAAAACACTTACTAAATTGATTTCTCATTACATTACTTTCTATCTTTTAGAACAATTGAATCCAAAATTAATTTAGAAAAATCTAAAAATAAAATAGTAACGTAGTCATTGCTATTTCAGATTAGTCTAGTGATTATTTTATTTTTACTCTCTTTTTAGATTATATTTAGTTTTAAAAATTATTTATTTTAGTCAAGTTAAAAATGCCAAAAAAATTGGGTCGGGACGGCCTAAAGGGCCTACGGCTTGGCCTATGTCAGGCCAGTCTGACCTAGTATATTTCGTAAAATAGGCCGGACTTGAGCCTTGAAGAAGCTTATTTAATAAAAAGGCCGTAGGCCCACTTTCACAATGCCTAGGCTACAGGCCTACAAGTTGGCCAATATTATACTATTTATTTTAAATAAAATAAAATAAGTATGCTTTGAAAAAAAAGAAAAGATATAAATTTAATCAATTGTAATTATTTATAACTTAATTATATTCGATTATATTTTAATAGAAATCTGAATTTATTTCTTATGTATGAGGAACCAACATCTCAGCATGTTAGATTGTGTATATGAATATATTAAAAGATTTTTGGGAGATGTTATACTCACTACAAACATCATGATGTGTTTGTTGGATTCATGTAGTTATTTTAATTTACATGGTATGAATTTATTTGTTGGATATGATAGAATATATGTTATTTAGTTTGAACATTTTGCTCTGACTTAAACGAGGATTGTATAAGTATTTTGATTCATGATTCTGTTTGGACGTTGAAATTATGATTTTAGTTTAGCAACCGAATTTGAGTATTTTGTAACGTTGATACATGATTTTGCTTGAAAATTAAAAATTAATAGAGCAACAGACTAGCTCAAACCATTCATTTTTATATAAACGGAACAAATTAAATTAACAATTAGACTGATAGTATGCTTCGGTTAGTATGCATGCTATTTGGCAAGGCCAGCAGTACTCTTTCTCGGTAACCAAACACCTTATTAGGGTTCGTTCTCCCTCTTCTGCACAAGCTCGGATTTAGGTTCGTTCTCATTCTTTTTTATATTTGTGATTGCACGATATTGTATGCGTTGTGATTCCATAGAAGATATGATTGATTGATTTGCTTTTCCCTGCACACTCTGTTTTTGCAAATCGTGATAGTCACTGCTCTATTTTGTGCAAAATGGGTTTTGTTTTATTGGTTTGGTAATCCCTTTTAAAACATGTAAGTTGGCCCATCGTGGTGTATGGTCTGAATCATGGAGAATGTGTGTCCACAAACTGCTTGATGTATGGTTTGAATGATGGAGTGTGTGTGTGTGTGTGAGATGCTGAGGTCTTTTGGTTCCCGTGCTGTATTGCCCCCCATTTATTTCCAATGACCTGTGAATACGTTTGGGATTGAACTGCAACTCGTGAAAATGCTTGAGTTGTGCTATTTATCCCTCTCCTGGTTTTTTGGTTGCTTAATAACTTGCATAATGTTTGATGAAAGGTTTGGTTGGATAGTAAGACTTTGTTTGAGTGTGCAGTTTTGTTATCCAATTAGGGTGTTTTCCTGTGCTCCTAGATCCACACAGGAAAAACATGCGTGGACTGATCTGATCTATGTGAAGACATTTTGGTTTATAATTCCTTATCCTTACTCGAGATTGGAAACTGCTCTGTTTTAGGGTATGTTTTTTTTTTTTTTTTTTTTGTGAATGGAAAGCTGTAAATAACTTCCTTCGGGATGCTGTTTGAGATATTACCATAAAAATTAAGTGAGAAAATCAGACTCTGGTTTTTCAAGTAGAAAATTTTGCAAGTGTGATATTATAAGCTAGCAATGAACATGCTTGTTCATTTATATTTTATGTCAAAAATTTCCCCTTTTGTCTTAGTTATTTTATTGAAGGGAGGTTTCTTTGTTTGTCCAGTTTAAATATAAAAACAAGTGGAAGAAAAATCAAATAGCAGTCTTACTTGGTGCAGAGTGTTTTCATGACACTAGTCTAAGTATTTTATAAAATCAACTTTGGGGTAACACCAGGAGTATAAAATATTGAATTTGGGGCTACACTAGAAGTAGAAAATAGTTTCTGTAAAAAAGATGCTTACTTATTAAAAGGAATCAATATAAACAATTTTTTTTGTTTTGATAAAGTATAATTTTTGCATAAATGACATGTGAGTCCTTTGTCCTTGCTTTGATTAATGCATATTCATCTATTTTTCCTCAATAATTGTCTAAGTGGTATGATATTCTTCTGTATTCACAATTCTTGAACTGGACCTACCACACCAATCCCTAAGTAGAAACTAGTTACTCATTTTCCTGGATTGAGGAAAGGGTTTTACAATTTAGTAATTCTGTCAGTTTTGGACATGTTATAATGATATAAGAGTTAATGTGTGAGAGAGGGACATAGAGAAACTGTTTGATGGACTAAGATGTGCATGCATATACAGTAACTAGCTACATTATTCCTGTTCTTTTGGGCATATACAGATACAACTTGTGCAAAGTCTTGTTCTTTCTTTTTTATCACCGTCTGCTGCTCCTGTGCTTCTTGATTCTATGATCAATTCTCTTTTGCTTCTAGAATTTCTGTCAACAATTGGTTTGGCTCTGTTAACTCCTGCCAGTGAGAGTATGCAGATCTCTTATCTTGTTTTTTTTTTTTTCTAATTCATTTTACTTGTTGTATCATGTCGGAAAATGGAGATGATGTATGCTGCCAGCACTTGTTATAATATCGAAGCAATGATAAAATAAATGAACAAGTAAAAAGCAAGACACTATAGACCCTTTTGTACTAAAATAAGATATTTTGAGAAGGATTCACATCTTTTCATTGCCTCCATGAATTCCCTTGTTTTGCGCATATCTTGCATTTATTGACATGCTGCCCCACTGCAATCGTACAGCTTCCAGATTTACAAATTAGAATTTGCTCTGAATTCATTTTGGTTGAACGCAGTGTGGGAGATAAAAACCTTTTCTCATGTTTTTCTTGATTATATTGTGAGGATTATTGGGTCCATTGGGGTTGAGGTTTGAGGAGTTTCCACCTTTGTACTCTACTTCAATTGGTGGATACTGGTGTACTTTGCCTGTGGAGTAAGCATATAGCACACATTACAAATCATGTAAAGACTTATGTCTTGTGTGTGTGCATTTTATTTTTCTTCATACTTTTTCTATCTTATATATAGCATTCACTTAAAATATTTTATTTTAATTTGGGGCACTAAACATAACATTTTATTGCTCCTATTTTCATTGATTATTGATTATGCCTTTTGCTTCATAGTGAATACTATTTCTTTTTTGCCTCCCAAATTGGTGAAATGTTGCATACATTTTAGTTGCATATTTGTGTGTGCAAACACTACTTCCTTATAAAAAAAAACTTTGAAAAATCATTATTTTGTTTAGAATATTTCAGGAAAGTGTTTATTTATTGGAACAATTTTGTATCATAGCTTCAGTGACCACAGTGTTACGAGTTCGATCCTCATCGTTCTTCACTTTCTAGTGGAATTAAAATAACCACACGGTAAAACAAAAATTGGGCCTGAATAATATCCACGCTTCAAGATCAAAGGGCTTTTGTGTGAGGGTGTGTGTTAAAGAATAATATAAAACATTAAAAAGGCCCTCACCCAACACCTTATGATTTTGGGATGGATATTTTCTTTATATGATACCAGAGCTCTTGATCTGAGAGCTTGAACCATCTCTTGCTTGTTCTCCATGACTTTCACTTCGTCTTCTCCTACACAAACCAGTGGATCTAGTGAATAAAACTTCTTCTATGGAAAACAAGGCTCCTCCTCTCTTCAACTACTAGATCTCCGTGAAATTTACGGAAGAGAACCATCTGTTTTGGAATCAAATAGTTGAACCAATAATAACCTCTCATATATTAATTAATTAATTGATAATATATTTTCTCTGGTTTTGACATTTCTCCTTATATTATTCTTGTTCATGATTAATTGATAATTTGTGGTTGTGCTTGTTGTCTTTGATGATGTGTTCCATTTTATTTTATTTTTGATATATTCATAGCACTAGTAATATGTTGACGATAAACATGTTTAATAAACAGTATAGTGCCTATAAAAATTTCTCAAGACTTTTTATGCAACATATTAGGCACACAATGAGAGAAAAAAATAAATATTCATTTGTTGAATGAGAAGGAAATTTTTTTTTATTGTATAACTTGCTTTCGTCACTCTTTCACCGAGTTAAAAGAGGATATACTCAACTATATTAATCATTCTTATACCATAATAAATGCAAGTTACTCTTTGACATTTGACAAGACAATGAGTAGAAGAATAATGGCTATTGCACAGTATATATGTCAGCTTTTCCCTTTATAATAATTTTTCTACACACACAAAAAAGATGAGGTCCCATCACTTTTTTTTCTCTTTCCTCTTACTTATGCGTCCCGCTTATACTTTTTTTTTTTTTTCTACAACCTGAGATAATATTTTTCGTACAACATAAGAAAAATATATCTCTTATTAAATTGGGATAAACACATTTGCATTTATTAAATAATTTCTTATAATAATTTAGTAAACATTTTAAAAAAATATTGATGAAAATGAAATAACATGTGAATAACATTTACTATAAAATGTGCAGTATAACATACTGCACCACACTTGTAGCATGCAAAGCTATAACAAAGTTTTAATGAATTTTATGCATATAAATTTTTGATTTGATTATCTTCCTTAAGAATTAATTCATATGTTTTTTTAAAATCTTATAAATTTTATGAATTTTTAATTTCTATTAAAATCTTTTAAATTCCAATCTTAAAAAATCTCAATTGTAAAAAAATATTTAAAAAAGTCTTTAAAGTCACTACAATTCTAGACAATCTTTTAAAATCTATAAGATTTCTTTATGTCAAAATAGTCTTTTAAAATTCTAATTGAATATACATTCTTAATGATTTTGAATAATAAAGTAATATTATTTTAATTATATATTTAATTATTAAAATTTAATAGGTTTAAACAAATTAATATTTAGGCCAAAATTTTTATTTTTAAATATAAATCATATCAAACTTATAATTTAAACACACAAAATCAACATACCACAACAGACATAAAATATTTTATATAAATCTAACCTGCAAAAGCTATTTACACCCATAGTTGTCCTTGCTAATAAAACCTGCACCCGCAACGCACAGTTTTGAAGCGATAAAGAGAGGGTTTTCATTTGGTTCGAAGAGAATACTCAGTTGTAGTAGTTGATAGATACTCGCGCTCTCTCTCAGGTTTCTTTTCTCTTTCGATCGATGAATTCGTATTCAATTGATGCCTCCTTTTTATTCTCAAAGTTCAAAATCGAAGCTCCCCCCCTTCTTTTTTGTAACCCTATTCGATGTTTGTTTCGTTTATCCGCATGCATCTGTCATTTGTGTAATTTCCGATCATGTGTTTCCATGTGCTACTAATGCAGAGTTTTATTGTTATTTGCCTTAAGCTTCTTCATTCTTCTACTCTCTAGCTAATTTTTTATTTTATTTTTCCGAAAAATAAAATAAAATGATTTCTACTGAATCCTCTGATTTGCTAATTCGGTTTTACTTGGGTTTCAGTAATCATGGCAGATGAAGCACAAAATGATCTGAAGGAGGAGGTCACCGAGGTAATCTTTCATCCCTGAATTTTGTTTTTGTTATTTTATGCAATGTTTTTTTTCCCTATACATGCTTCACTTGATTGGTTATGAGGCTATGTAAACAGAGCTTTAAAGTTATATTCTGTAAATTATTATTTTTGATAATAACATTTAATGGCTGGTTTTGATAAGTCTCCAAACAACCACTTGATTAGTTGGTAGTGGTACTTCAGTGTGTTGGAGCTGTAGTACCTTCTAATGCCTGAATTTCTTAATGGCAGATTGCACCCTTTGATCCTACAAAGAAGAAGAAGAAAAAGAAAGCCACAATTGTGGATCCAGCTGATGATTCAGTGGACAAGTTGGCAGAGAAGACAGAAAATCTGTCTGGTATGTGACTTGAAATAAGCTATTTTTTAAATAGTTTTTTCTTTAATGCTATTGTCTGAGGCATTTATATTTGTGCCGATTCATGGTTGATTCTAATTAGATTTTGGATTGCAGTCTCTGATGGAGTTGAGAGTTCATTTTCTGGTTTAAAAAAGAAGAAGAAGAAGCCTGTAAGTCATTTGACTTCTTAATGTGGCTATATTAATGAACAATTTTTTTCTTTCAATAGGTTAAGCATTTGATTTAGCTAGTTTGTTTTGTTGGAATTGGAAGCAGGTTCACATCTGATGTTGGTTTTTGATTGTAGGTTGAAATCAGTAACTTAAACGATGAGGGTGAAGATGCAATTGAAGATTTGGATGGTAAGCAGTCGGTTGAAAGCATGAAAGTTAAATGTCTGACCTTTTATGTACTGCCATTTTTTACAAATAATGTCTTAAGGGAAGTTAATTGAATGCTGAAGATTTGATAAATTCTTTGCTTAGATCATGCTGAAGAAGATGAAGGAGATGACATTTCCTTGCAGCCCCGTTATCCTTGGGAAGGGAGTGACCGTGATTTTGAATATGAGGAGGTATATACTTTGATACATGATTTCTGCTATACTATGCTTATCCATTATAATATAATTTTAAAATTATTTTCTAATGCTCTAATCTTCTTCAACTAGTTATATAAATGTTTCTGAACTGAATTTTCTTTTTATCTGTGATTCTGAATATTAGGATTGTGGTTCTTGTGGATCTCCCCTTTTATGTTACCATAGTAGTTTTATTGGCTGTGTTTAGGGTCTTCAAATGGGCTTTTATTTTAGAATCTTTTATGTGCTCCAGATTTTTTAATATGCAAGCATGTTAGTTAATGATCGACATCTACCTTACCTGTACTTCTGATTTTATATATTCTGCATTTAAGGGTGATGTATCCTTGTTGAATCAAGATGTGCCTTTTTTGTGTGACCTTATATCAATATCATGTGTATTGAATTTTCATTGTATTGTTGATATGGGTCAAGAGAGTGAGCCTCAAGCAGTGGTAAAGCCTTTCCTTTATGATAGAAAGGTCATGGGTTAAAATTCACGAAACAACCTCTTTGCAAATATGTAATGGTAAAGTTGCGTACAAAGATTTCCTTCACCCGTGGTTTTGCTAGTCGGGGTTTAATTGGTTTTAATGAGGATTGGTTTGTTGACATGGTCCTATAGATCCTACTCTGGTTTTGCTTCTTCTTGATTGAGAAATTTTTCAATGTCTTCTGATTTCATCTGTAATATTGTAATATTTTCTGCTTGGAAAATGCTTTTTACCTCCCCTGTTTTGTGATATTTTTCTGTGCAGCTTCTTGGCAGAGTGTTTAACATTCTACGCGAGAATAATCCAGAACTTGCCGGAGACCGTCGGAGGACTGTTATGAGGCCTCCACAAGTTCTACGGGAGGGCACAAAGAAAACCGTTTTTGTGAATTTTATGGATTTATGCAAAACGTATGTTGATATTTTATTCACCTGTTGGCTATATGTGTAATTCCTCTTGGCAAGTTTTTCCTCTTTCCATCCTTTCCTTTGGTTAATGTATTGCTACTCAATCTTTTAGGATGCATCGGCAGCCAGACCATGTCATGGCTTTCTTGCTTGCTGAACTGGGTACAAGTGGCTCTCTAGATGGACAACAGAGATTGGTTGTGAAGGGAAGATTTGCGCCAAAGAACTTTGAAGGAATTCTGCGACGATATATCAGTAAGTATTTGTTCTTACATTTAGCGTAGCATTATATCATTCCTATTTCCTAGTATCAATTTTGTAATAAATTCAAGTAATTTCGATTTGTTTGATGCTTCCTTTGGTGATGTATCTTGTGGTTGCTGATTTGCCGGCTTTGAACTACAAAGCCTTCATTGTAAAAGTTGACCAATATCCTTTTTTTTCAGATGAGTATGTCATTTGCATTGGATGCAAAAGTCCCGATACAATCCTTTCCAAGGAGAACCGATTATTCTTTCTTCGATGTGAAAAGGTGAATTTTCTATGTGCCAATCACCCCTTTCTCTTTCTCTCTCTTCTTGGCTGTGAGCCTACACCTTTCTTCTCTGCTCTCTCAAATAAGATGAAAGTTTCTCATTTTTGCCTTTCTGGTAATTCATTTTGAGGTCTTTGGTTATTAGTTTGTTTAAGTTGTGATCAATTATTTTTGGTTCAGTTTCCCTAAATCTTTTGCTTTTATTTGGTTCTTTGATAGTTAATCCCTATGTAGCACCGATACGGCACGCGACACGCGACACGACACGACACTCCGACACGTCAATCTTAAAAAATTATGGATTTCGACATGTTGGGACACGTTTTAATATTAAATAATATTTTTAATTTATATAGTTTATATTTCATTTAATATTTAATAATTTAACAAAAAATGAAACTAAATTAATAATACCCATTAACACGTTATAAAGATGGAAGCTTTAATAAAAAAAATAAAAACTGGGATGAGAGACATAATATCAGATAGAGAGATCAAATCATATTAGAGAGATCAGAGAGAATGAGATACAATAAGAGCGTAATAGAAATTGACAACAATGATGCTGAGATGCTCTCTTATCTACTTAAGGGGAAAAAGACAAAAAAAATAAAATTGATATGATCATTTGGAAGCTTTATTAATATATTTTATTTTATTTTTTTTAAAAAAAATGTTTAAATTTTTTTTAAAAAAATTATTTTTTTTTAAAATTTTAAAAAAAATTAAAAAATTAAAAAATTACGAAAATGCCATTTGACCGTGTCGGACACGGTCAAATTCGCGTGTCGGAATGGTCAACGTGTCGGAAAAAGTCAACCGCGTGTCCGATACCGTGTCGGAGCGTGTCGCCGTGTCGGACCCGACTCTTCCTGTTTTTACAAGTGTCCGTGCTTCCTAGGTTAATCCCAATTAGTTTAGGATAATTGTGATGTTAATATTTATGTATTTTTAGTTCAGTTTCTCTTTATAACTTTTTCTTTTTTTTTTTTCCTTTTTTTTTCTGGTAAATTAAATTGTCTTCCATTGTGGTTTAATGACATTTTACGCTAGTCTTGCATATAGTTTAAAAAAATTCCGTCACCTTCAATTGTTTGAAAATTTATCTGACAAATACCTTGTACTTAAGTTTTTAGATACAAACTCGTTACTTACAGTTTTTTTTTTTTAATTTTTTTTTATAACATACAGCTTTTCGTTACCAAGAGAAAAGCACACGTAAGAATTATATGTAATTTTCAAAACTAGAGAGAAAGTCCTATTCATCATATCTTAAGAGTGATCAAAGTAATTTGCCTTTTCTTCTCATTTCATGTCTTTAATTTTTTATATTATTTTAGAAATGACATAAAATGACTGAATCATTTATGTTTGACTGAATCATAAAATGACATCAAATCATTATGTTTTTGGAAATTATTTTTAACCGTTGGGATATCTTACAAAAGATATCTTTTTGCCTTAGTTATGGATGAACTAACAAAAGATATTCAAGAGGATGTGCCATGGTGTATGCTTTTTGCAGACGATATTGTGCTTATTGATGAGAGCAAGAAGGGTGTTAATAGAAAACTTGAATTGTGGAGAAGCACATTGGAATCCAAAGGATTCACATTAAGTCGAAGCAAGACTGAGTATCTGAAGTGAGTTTTCTCTGGTACGAGATGAGGACCAAGAGCCCGTGCATTTAATTGGTCAAGAGGTACCCAAAAAAGATGCTTTTAAATACTTGGGCTCCATTTTACAAAAAGGTGGAGAGATTGATGAGGATGTAAATCATAGAATCAGAGCAGGGTGGATGAAATGGCGCAGTGCATCTGGGTTTTTGTGTGACCGCAAAATCCCCCTTAAGTTAAAAGGAAAATTCTATAAAATGGCAGTAAGACCGGCAATGCTATATGGAGTGGAATGCTGGCCAGCACATAGGCAACATGAGCATAATATGGGAGTAGCAGAGATGAGGATGTTAAGGTGGATGTGTGGTTACACAAAGATGGATAAGATAAGAAATGAAGATATTCGACGAAAGGTCAGAGTAGTACCGGTTGCCGAGAAGATGAGAGAACATAGATCGAGGTGGTTTGGGCACGTGATGAGAAGGCCCCTGGATGCTCCTGTAAGAACAAAAGTTTGTTACCTAGAGCTCAACACAAAAAGAGGCAGAGGTCGGCCGAAACTTACTTGGGGGAAGGTAGTAAAACAAGATTTAATGGAGTGGATATAGATTGGCGGACGGTATGTCTTAGAACGGAATGGAGAAAAGCTATAAGTATGGTGGAGGGTTAGACCCGTGGTTATTCCTATGTTCCAGATGGTCCCTTTTTAGTCCTTTTCCTCTTCATTTTCCCCACTTCTTCTTGTCCCTTACTTTTTCACTTATATATATTTATTATTATTTTATTATTTTATTTTTTCAACAATTTTATATCTTTCATGTGGGTTCATCTACCACTGATCCCAATTAATTTGGGATAAAGGTGATGTTGATGTTGGGATATCTTACAATTCTGGTTTGTTATTTGCAGTGTGGATCAGGAAGATCAGTTGCTCCAATCAAGGCTGGTTTTGTTGCTCGTGTTGGCCGTAGGAACGCGGGGACATGATTTGATCCTTTGAGTTCTTATCTGAATAGATGTAAACTGGCTTGGGAAATGAACCATTTCCCAATTTTTTTTGCCTATGTTTGTTCTCCATACTTCAGATGAGTTTATTGCGGTAAATTTTCAGTTTGTTTTCTGTTTTGCTGAGGTTGGCAGAATCATTATGGGGAGAGTTATATGATGATGATCCAATAATTTTTACAACGTCCCCTGTCAAACACAGTTCATTTTTGTAAAACCTTAAGCCAGAAAAAATATAATCCTAATAAATCAAGAAATCGGTATCTCATGAAAATTGTAACGTAAGAGAGTCAAGAGATTAGCGCTTCATTGTGTTGGATATTGTTGCATTTTACTCGACTAACTGGGGGATTTTTTTCTACGTCGTGCAGGTTTATTCTACTTCAATTCATTATACTCCCATTTTAACTCGCTACAAGTTTAATTAAACTTGTGTTTTTCAAGCTCATAACGTGTTTCATTATATAATTATAACTTCTTAAAATTTATGTTCAAGATAAAAAGAAGGCTATGTTTGGGACATAGGATTTTGCATGTACTTTATTTATTTTTATTAATATCACATAATCTTAATTCAAAAGAAAAAAAAAGAAAAATCTTTTTTTTTTTCTCTGTAAAATCCTTCATCTAAGATACATCTTTCTTTCTTTTGCTATTTGTTTTTACTTTATCTACTAGCATAAAAAATGTCTATAAAATATTAACTGATTAAAGAAAAATACAGATGGAAATTATAAATTTTTTTAGAGTAGTCATATAGGCCTAATGGATCAGTCTGTATCCTTCATTTAAAAGTGTTTCTACATGGGCTGATGGATGTCAAAATAAGTGGGCCATCTCTTATCTTCGTGGGTCATGTCCCAGCCTTCTGAACTGGTGAAGTTGAGCTGGGAGTGACCTAGTTTACAACATATTGCCACTGTTCCATTCCTTCTCTTTCCTTTTATCTTAACCTCGTTTTCTCTTTCTCCTTGAACTGGTATAGGTGGTAGCAACGATGATCTGGTGGTGGTGGAAAGGTGGTAGCGATGACAATGTGGAGATGGTGGCGGCGGCGGAATACCGTTGGTATAGGTGATGATGGGGTGGAAGCGACAATATAGTGGTGGTGACGATGGTAGGGTGGCGGCGACAATGGCAGAGTGGTAGCAATAGTGGTGACAACGATGTCGATGTGGTGGTAATGATAAAAAGGTGCTGTGATAATGGTGACGGCAACAACAGCGGTAAAGGAGGTGAAATTGGTTAAGGTTGGGGTTATGGTGGCAACAACAGCAGCGACAAGGGCGATGGTAGAGGTGGTGGTGACAATGGCAACAAGGGAGGTGAGATTGGATGAGGCATGGGTAAATTTGAATTTTGGAAGAAAAAAATTTAACTTTTGACTTCTAGAAGCTAGAAATTTTAGCATTAATAAAGAGTAGATTTTTGACATTTTTTTTTTTTTTTAAAGTAGACGTCCAAACACTAGTTTCTAACGAGAATGACTTTTTGTCTTTAGAAAAAGTAACTTTTGGAAGAAGAAAAAAAAGTCAATTCAAACCAATTACAAAATATAAACAGATTCATTACATTCTACATTCTTGTTTTCCATACTTGCTCTCAAAATCGATTAATATGGCTCTCAAAATCCTTAAGGACTTAGTGTTTTTTGGGATATAGGTAAATCATTATGGCACAAGAATTCTTTGCAATACAAATCATTCTTTGTAACAACGGGTAATATGCATGCTCTCAAAATCCTTGAAGACTTATTAGAACCATGATATAGAATATACGTATAGGCGGTGGCGGAGCTGGGCTCAAATTTGAGCCCGGGCCAAAGAATTATATGCGTTTTTATTTTTCTTAGTTTTAGTTAGTTCATATCATAATATATTTAATATTGTGAATGATCCGTTTACAAATCTTTTTACATATTTTTGCAAATTATACTATATACTCTCGAAAACACATAATGTAACCTAGAGTGCTTTGGGGAGTACATAGTATAACTTGTAAGTAAAAAATTTGTAAATATAACTCTCATCGTTTAAATTATATTAAATACAGAGCCTAGGAAGCACAAACACTTGTAAAAATAGGAAGAGTCGAGTCCGACACGTTCCGACACGGCGACACGCTCCGACACGGTGTCGGACACACGGTTGATTTTTTTCGACACGTTGACCATTCCGACACGCGAATTTGACCGTGTCCGACACGGTCAAATGGCATTTTCGTAATTTTTTAAAAATGTTTTTTATTTTTTTTAAAATTTATTTAATTTTTTTTTTAAAAAAATTAAAATATATTAATAAAGCTTCCACCTGATCATATCAATTTTATTTTTTTGTCTTTTTTCCCCTTAAGTAGATAAGAGATCATCTCAGCGTCATTGTTGTCAATTCCTATTACGCTCTTGTTGTCATTGTTGTCAATTCCTATTACGCTCACGTTTTGATATTAAATAATATTTTTAATTTATGTATTGTATAATATATTTAATATTCAGTAATTTAACAAAAAAAAATGAATCTAAACTTATAATATTCATAAATTTTGCAAAGAAGCATAAGATATTCCAAATATTTATATTAAATTCAATAAAATGGTAATCGCAATCCAATCTCTCTCTTTGAATTTTTTGATGATTTGATTTCTCTATCTGATATTATGTCTCTCATCCCAGTTTTTTATTTTTTTATTAAAGCTTCCATCTTTATAAAGTGTTAATGTGTATTATTAATTTAGTTTCATTTTTTTGTTAAATTATTAAATATTAAATGAAATATAAACTATATAAATTAAAAATATTATTTAATATTAAAACATGTCCCAACGTGTCGAAATTCATAATTTTTTCGGATTGACGTGTCGGAGTATCATGTCGTGTCGCGTCACGTGTCGCGTGTCGTATCGGTGCTACATAGTATAGAGCACCTAAACAGACAATATCAAGGAGAATTATAATTTTAATAAATATTTTTTAATTTTACTAAAAATATTTTTTTATATAAGTGAAAATTGAACACATAACCTAATACAACTTACCCAAATCTCTTACCAAAATTATTTTAAGCTATAGATAGGGCCAAATTATAAATGATAGACCGGGCCAAATTATCGCTTTAACCCGGGCCAAATTATATATAATCATATAATTATATATAATAAGTATAATCTGTTAAAATTTAACCCGGGCCGAGATCTCTCCTGCAATGCACGTGGTTCCACCACTGTGTATAGGTAATAAGTTCAGACTTTGAATTTATTGGAAATGAAAATAATCGTGAATTGTTAGATGCAAGTAGAATTAACGGTTAATAATAAGTATTAAAGTATCCTACATGGGTATAAGTTGAAACATGTTTAATATTTTTCTTATGGGAAAATTGTTTATCATTTTAAATGACACAACTTATATTATTTCACTCTCACAAAGAGGTGGGAACCACACCTTTTTTTGTCAACTCTCTCTCCTCATTTATCTATCTCTTTCTCTCTCTTAAAATGACACAACTTTACATCCTTTAAAATGACACACACTTTACCCTTTTCTTATTCATCATACAATCACATGAGCCTATAGCCAAATACCAAGAAATTAAAACAAACAAACCAATAACTAATCCATTACTACACCTTATACAACTTTTTAGTTAATAATAAAAATAAATACTTTTCAACATTTCCACCCTCTAGTCTTGAACTGCATTCTCCATAGAACATAGGCCGAGTAAGCTCCTGAGCTTCTCAAATACACCTGATTTGAGAGGCATGGTGAACAAATCAACAACTTGATATCCACTTTCGTAGGAAACAAGGTCAACGATACCATCCATTGTAAGATCCCTTAAGGAATGATACTTCACATCTATATGCTTGCTCCTCTCATGTAAAATCGAATTCATTAAAAATTTAATTGTTGACCTGTCACAATAAATCTTTGTTGCTTTATATTGTTTGAGTTGAAATTCTCCGAGAAATTTTCTCAGCCAAATAGCTTGACAAGCACCAGATGCAACAGCCTCAAATTTGGCTTCTGTTGTTGAAAGAGTGACTATGGATTGTTTCTTTGAAGACCACGAAACGGCGGCCGAACCAAACATAAATACATAGCCTGAGGTGCTTTTCTCATCCTTAATATTACTCACATAATAACTATCAGTAAATCCAGACAAATCCGAACTTTCTCCTTTTTAATAAAACAACCCAAGAGTTGTACTCCCTTTTAAATAGCGTAAAATGCACTTTACAACTTGAAGGTGTTTTTCGGTGGGATTTTCCATGTATCTACTAACAAGATTAACACCATACATTATGTCTGGTCTTGTTACTGTTAAGTACACGAGACTCCCCACGATTTGTTTGTACATAGTATTATTCACTTTTCTTCCATCAAGGTCTTTGGAAAGCTTTAATCCAACCTCTATTGGTGTAGCCACTGAATTGCAATCCTTCAAGTGAAATTTCTCCAAAATCTCTTGCACATATTTCTTTTGACAAACAAAAGTACCACGAGCAGATTGATTAACCTCAATGCCAAAAAAATAGTGCATTAATCCGAGATCTATCATCTCAAATTCATACTTCATGGATTTCCTGAAATTCTCCATCATAACTACATCATTCCCAGTGAAAATGAGATTATCTAGATACAAACAAACCAAAAATAAAGTGTCGCCGTGACCAACCTTAATAAACAATGTATGTTCATAAGGACACTTTTTCAATCCTTCTTTCAAGAAATATGCATCAAACTTATTGTACCAAGTTTGAGGCGCTTGCTTGAACCCATTTAAAGCCGCCTTTAATTTGTATACTTTAAGCTCACATTCAGGTTTCACATGATCAATAAATTCCTGCTCTGGAAGATCACTAAGCAAGAAAGTAGACTTCATTTGATATATAGGCCACGACTTCTCTGCCGCTAAGGCAATCACCAACCGGATTGTGTGAAGTCTTGCAACTAGCGCGAACACGTCTTTGTGGTTTGCTCCAAAATCTTGCTTGCAGTCTTTAGCCACCATAAACGCATTGTGTTTGTCAATGCCACCATCCTCGTTTAGCTTTTTCTTGTAGGCGCACTTGACACCAACGGTATTGTGGCCTATGGGAAGATCTGACAATTCCCAAGTACTTTTTCTCGCTTCAATTTCAACATCCATTGCATCTCTCCATTCTTGATGTTTTACAACTTTAAAAGTAGTCGGATCACAATCACTTTCATTCATGCGGTTCTCAATTTGGTCATCATCACTATCAGCTACACCAAAGGAAGACCTTGTATCCATGCTCACATGTCTAGGGATGTATACATTATAATAATAATTTACCATGCACTTCATAGATTTGGATGGAAAGTGCTCCACGGCAAGCTTCCAAAAATTTGTGTTATTTGATAGCGAATTTAATGTCACAAGAGATTCAAATTTCTTCTGGTCTTCCAATATCCACGACTTAGAGACGTCTTCACCCATCTCATCAAACTTCCAACTTGAGAAAGCTTTACCAATCTTCGATTTCGGGAGTTCTTTTGCTTCACCAACGTGCTGTTGAACACAATCAACTGATCCAGAAAAGTTACAGTAGCATGAGTCAGGCCTACCTTTCCCAATACTATTTGTATTGGATTCCATAAAATCTGACATTGGCCAAATTTGGGTTCCCAACCACTTCAAATCATCATCACTATTGTGATGTCTTACGTTGGCTTTTCTTTCCCACTTTGGAACTTCTGCTTGAAACCTAGGTCCAACGGGAATTACAGGTCTTGGAAGATGATTACCCCTGGAAGGCAAGAACTTCTCGCGGGGCTGGTTGGGTTCTTTTTCTCTACACTTTGGAACTTCTTCTTAAAACCTAGGTCCAATGGGAATTACAGGTCTTGGAAGATGATTACCCCTGGAAGGTAAGAACTTCTCGCGGGCCTGGTGGGGTTCCTTTTCTCTACACTTTGGAACTTCTGCTTGAAACCTAGGTCCAATGGGAATTACAGGTCTTGGAAGATGATTACCCCTGGAAGGTAAGAACTTCTTGCGGGGTTGGTTGGGTTCCTTTTCTCTACTAGAAGCGAATTTTCCACCATTCACGTATTGGTCAAATTGTCTTTTCTTCTGGAAAAGAAAAGAAAAATGTTTCATACTAGTATTAAAATATATAACTATTTATTGAGGAAAAAATAAAAAATTATAAATATATTAATAGCATAAATTTGAAAAAAAACAATAAACAATTAAAAAGAAAAATAAAGTAAACTAAAAAGAGAGAGAAAAATACATAAGAGAAAAAAAATAATAAAAATAGGGGAAGGTTATACTTACCACCATTTTAGCCTTACTACTTTTACTACTTATTTGGTTACCATTGGATCAACTTGAAATCAACAACATTAACATCAACATCAACATCACCTTTATCCCAAAATTAATTGGGGTTGGTGGTAGATGAATCCACATGAAATATATAAGACAGTTGAAAAAAAATAAAAAATAAAAATAAATAAAAATAAAAATAAAAATAAAAATATATATATATATATATATGTATATTTAAATAAATAAAAGTAAAAAAGAAAAGGACAAGAAGAAGTGGGGGAAGAAAGGGGAAAATGACTAAAAAGGGACCATCTGGAACATATGAATAATAACGGGTCTAACCCTCCACCATATTGGACCAACTTAAAATCAACGACACTTAATTTTTCCTCTTTTTCAATCATTAATTTCAAATTGATCCAATATTAACTAAATAGGTAATAAGAATGATAAGATTAAAATGGTAGTAAATATAGTCACCCCCATAAAAATAAAGATAAAAGAAGGAAGAAAAATAGAGAAAAAAAATATAAAAAAAATAAGAGAAGAAGAAAGAAAAGCAATTCAGTTCATGGTGTTTTAATCAGTTTAGTTCTTCAACGGGTTTTAAAAACGAGTTCGGTTAATAAACCAGTTCAGTTCATGAACTGGTTTTTCAAAAAACTATCCGGTTCAAGAACTGATTTTAAGAAGCATAACTGGTTTTTAAAAACCAGATTTTTTTAAGTTCAGTTGAAATTTTTAATTCTTTTTGCACACCCCTCTAATTACCTTCAGTTCCTTCTATTTAATAAAGAATGACTAATTTGTTAGTATTGAACATAATTGAGGCACTAAATTACTAATAGATGACATTAAGACGAAAACATGAGTTTTCTTGAACATAAAATAAGCATGGACATTATTTGTGTTTCAAGTCCTTAGTATCCTCGAATGAAAAGGCATGTCAAAAACATAAAACTACTGTTGAACCTCCATCCAAAAGTATAAGATTTTAAAAGTGTACTTAGTGCTTGACAGTTTACCTGTGGACTTTGAGCACTAGCACTCCTTAAGTTGTGGACTTTCAGCATTTGATTATGAAGTGTTTGATGGGATGACTTCTTATTGCAAGGTTCCAATGCAAGGTCTTTTGAACATATAAACATATCTCTATTGCAAGGTTACGATGCACACACTGCCCTGTTCTGGCCTGTACCTGTGGTCAGATTTGGGTCTGTTTTGGGAAATTAATTCCCGCTTCGTTACTTGGTCAAATTAAGCATACGATATATCAAATCGAAGATTGAGGTGTCTAGTTTATGGTCTGAAAGTTTGAGAAGCAGTGGTCTTGTAGTTAAGTGCAGAATATTCGGTGAGTGTTGGAGGTTTTGAGCTATTTTGGAGTTGGTGGGCAATGTTGTTTGTCCAACTTCAAACGGCGATAACCGGAGCTAACGAGCTCGGAATCGAGTGTGTGATAGCTTGTTATAAAGGTAATTGAATAAGGAAAAAGAATAACCTGAAGTCTAGGTTTGGAATTTTGTTTTGTGTTCTTAGAAAATTAATTAGTGAATCTTGTTAAGTTGGGTAAAAACGTAAAAGCGAGGAATTGACTAAGTGGGTTTATGGGAACCCCTTTGTGTCTTATGTGTAATAAAGTAAATGGTATAAATAGTTTAAGTAAGTCTTCCGCTAGTGTTTTTAGTTACGATCATAGCTTTTAATTATTACGCTTTTTATACTTTAACTGTTTGCGTAATAATCGGAAAAAGTTTATTCGCATTTTTATAAAGGAATTATTGTGATTGTAACTGCGCTTAATATCATAATTAATGTTAACAATACCGGTACGTAACGGGCTATTACATTTTATGGTATCAGAGTAGTTTTGTTAGGGAACTCTGATAATAAATATAGATATGTTATGTGCTGCATAGTTGTATGTAGATTCTTATCGATTACTGTATATGTAATTCCTTAGTGTGGGTCTGATCAGCCCATTCCTTTGTGTTACATGTGTGGTCATCGTAAGAAGCCTGCTTAGTAACCTTGAAGCACCGAATGTGAGTCTTTAGCCTGATGTTGTGGCTGCAGTGTTAACTGCTCCATGGACAAAGGACGACAGTAAGTCAAGTATGAATATTAGAAGGCATAAGAAGAACAAACTTAAATATTTTATCTGACTTTTGATGAAAGTGAGAAGAAAGTTTTATTATAAGTGAAAGTGTGAACAAATCTATAATATGTACGGTATTGCATGGGTGAACCCTGTGGTACTAGGTATGATAAATTTATAAGTGAGACGAGTCCATTGTATCAAGATGGTATCGGTGAAACTTCCAAGTATATATATGATATAGTAAAACAATTATTTACAAGTGGACTTGGTGAATAGACTTCATCAAGGCGAGAGGTTTTGAACCTGAAATATTATTGAGAAAGGGGAACAGATATGCGTATGTATGAGTTAAATACGTCATGCTTGATTAGCAGTTATGAGACCAGGACAAGTGGGGTGCACTTGAATGAATTGTGATGGTTCAAGCAGAGAAACAAATAGAATATTTGATGAGTAATCCTACGAGATTTGACCACTTGAAAGTATGATGCTGGTAGATTGGTAATGTGAGAGATATTGAAATATGGGATTGAATTCCATAAAGAGACAGTGTTGACTAAACACAAGTGAGGTGAACTAATTATGTGTATAGTATTATGTGTAATATGTATAAGGAAAAGTGAAGGAATCGCCATGGATGGCACAAGATATATGTACCATGAAGGAACTATTGTAGTTAGTGGATGTCGACTCAAATTGGCAGACGTATCAGTGATAAATGAATAGGATGGTTGAGATGTACAGTCATTTGTACGAAAGTAATGAGAATTGTAAAGAAATTATGATCTTGTGGTATATATATAAGTACTACTAATAATAGTGCGCTTATGAAAATATTGGTATTTGATACGGAGTGATAGACGGAGTAAAGATATTTACAAGGTAAAGAGACATTCTACAACCACCAATGGTGGAAGTGAGCAGGAAAATTGGTGAGTTGCTCTGTAGTATTGAGCGTATGTTATGTGAGCCGTAGCAGGCAATGGATTAGAAAGATGGCATGATTTTGTGAGTTATTGTTGTATAACAATAAGGTGAGATAGTATGATTAGAGAATGAGCAAAGGTATAACCTAATGTGAAATCATGTGGTTAGTGTGTGAACTAAGTTGCAATGAAGTGAGAAAGTAAGAGGTTAACGAAAGAACTGATGTGTAAAGTGTGCAGAGAGTGTGGAATTATGTGGTCAGCAAAAGAGATAATGTGTAATGTCAAGATGAAAATGATAAGATTCGTTAGTGAGCTGAGGTATAATTGTCAGTGCAAGGATGGACGAGTAGTTTTAAGTGCAAAGACTGATGTAGAATTTTAGTGCAAGGATTAATGTAAATTTCAGTGCAAGGATTGAGGTGAAGTAGTTCTCTGTGATTCGATGGAAATGATTAGAATATCCCTGTGCGATGGGGAATATGATACTTATACTAAGAGATGTGAGATGTGTACAGAACTTTGAGAAAATTTAGGATTTATGGAATAGAGATTATGTTATGAACAATGTTATTAAACTCGGCCCGGTTATTGACTCAGTCAAGGTACTGAGTCACTAGGTCACCAGTTCAACCAGTGGGTCACTGGTTCAACCGCATGACCCGGTAAGTATATGTAAATCTACAATTTATATTAAGAAATTATAACTATACTTAAATATTTGTAAAAAAATATACCAATTTCAAGTATTTTAATATCAAAATAATAAATTACACATCATTGTTCAACAAAAGATCAATCAAACATATAATATTTGTAATACTAGTGTTTCAGGTTCAGTAAACGACATCTCTAACTATAAATCAAATCAAAATTCCTCACATATTGCATAATCAAGATAATATTAGTGTTGTAGGTACATAATCTATGTAAGTTAATAAGTTACAAGTCATTCAAATATTTCAAAAGAAAACAAACCATTTGTGTTTGAGAGTAAAAAAAAAGACATTAATTTATGAAAATAAATTATTATTTTTTTCTTTTTTCATAGACTGGGCCGGGTCACCGGTTCAACCGACCGGGTCACCGGTTTTTACGAAAATCGGCCGGGTCGCACCGGGTCTGTAACATGGCCGGTCCAATATGAAAACCGGACCGGTTACATGACTGGTTCACCGGTTTAGGGGTCGACCCGGCCGGGTCGGTCCGGGTTTTATAACACTGGTTATGAACCATAGCAAGTGAATAGTCAAAGTGAAAGAGTAAACAATCTGTGAGAAGAATAAGCAAGGAAGAGATAATGGACTATGGATTGAATGGTAACAGGACAGAAGGAACTATTAAGAGTTAGAAAACGTGTACGAAATTACGAAGAGAATGTGGATTATTATAATAGTGACTATTTTATAAACCAGGTCAGAGGGGTAACCGAAACGAAAGTAAACTACCAGTGAGAAGAATGACACGAGAGTAAGATGAATTAACTTATATGTAATAGGTGTATATTATACCACTACTACTAAGATTATGGGGGCAGCCCATGTGGTAATACAAAATAGTTTTAATGTTATATACAGAGGTGATACAGACACCAAATGGATTGGGTCCATGTGTGATCTGGAGTGTACGGAGTACCAGTTCGCTGTTATATACAGATGTATAATGAGTAGAAATTTCTCTGTGCACTGGGTGCATGTAATATGATTTGATAGTAGGAAGATCTCAGTGGGGCCTACGTGTCAGGAGAGTATAGCTATCTCTGTGCGGATTAAGTTCTCGGAGACTAGTAATATTTGATATGAGTAATGAGAAACGAGGAAGTGTTCCACATTGGTGTAACAGTTAGTATGGTAGAGATAATTTATGTAAATGCACAAAGAAGAAACATTTGGGGGATGCCTTTAGAATAGGGACAGCTAGTAGTAAGTCATTTTTACGGCATGGATCATATGGGTGGATTCTCTGATCGGTGGGTCATGACATCTGGGGCACTTAGGACAACAAGAGCTCGAGGGGTTAAACCTGTGAATGTTGTTACCCACTGTATTGGGAGAGTTTTTCCATATGGTTAACGCAAGATGCGAGGTCATATATTTGTAAATGGACAATAGTATATCAGATTTGGATATAAGAGTTGTGGCTTAGTGTGTAAGAATTTTGAAGTGTGATAGTGAAGCACTATTGTGGGTGTAAAGTAAGTCTGATGAAATAAATTTTGTCTTTAAGTGAGGTAGCAAGTTAGTCGGAATCCTCGTCTTATGATGAAAAAGGGGTAATAACGTGAGTTAAAGTTGACAGAATGAGTAAGTGTCCTTCTAGGAAGGCTAGTGATGATCAAGATTTCAGGTTAAAACAGTGAATTGTTAGCCCTAAGAAAAAGGTAAGTTGTAATAAAGTCAAGTACGAACGTGTATTAATGGATGGAAACTATAGTTGTAATTGGTTACCAAAAATTGAATAGCTTGGTTTTGCTGGTAAAGTAGATTGAGAAGTGTTATATATAATCGCATATGCCACTTATGGTGGAAGTGTGTGGAAAATGCACAGTGTTGATGATGTTTTGATTAAGTACTAATGACATATGGATGAGTGTTTGTGGTAACTTTGATCCTCCAACGTGTCTCGTGTTCTCTCGGATCTTACCATGACTCTGCATAAGTTACACAATTTATGAGTTGATTAGGCCCACGCAATGTGATCACATATGCATTATCATAATAACATTCGACGAAGTAAACACATAAGACAGACACTACCAAACAACCTAGCAATTGCAATACATACAGGCTTTTCCCTCGAACCATTGCTCTGATACCATAAATGTAACACCCCGTATATATCCGGTAATGTTATCATACTATCGTATTAAGATGCGCTTAATTAAAATGCGGAATATCTTTTTCTTTTCAATTATGATGCTATTATCATTACCAACTTGCTTATTAATCAGTTAATAAAACATTGCCTGTATGTCATTGCAATAAAATAGCTAACTGAAATACCTCATTAAATAAATATCATAAGCATAAGTCTATTCACGGAACTACAACACGTAGACCGGACCAACTAATCAGTTTATACAACTCAGCTCAAAGTACTAACATAAAGTGAAATGCAACAGATAATCATGTCATGTGTGTCAATACTATTTACTGGCCAGAGAAATGCAGGAATACGTCTATCTCCTACATATAGTGCAAGACGCCACTTGCATCCACCCCGGATCACCGTATTGTATGACGCCACATACTCAGGCTTACCGTCAAGATGGAACAACACATGCATATTAAAAGCCATTGCATGTAAAGTTCAATCAACATTTCATATGTTCAAATGCATGTAACACAACATCCATATATCATATCCCCATGGAACATGGTGGAACTACAACATGGCTAAACTGAGGACACGAAAGCTTACCTTGCAAGCTAACACCCAAAGCCAAGATTCCACAGCTCAAAGTCCAAACACAGCAGAATCACAATCTGTTATAGACCAACACTATATCAATAATTATGTATCTCAAGCATACAACTTAAAGACAACGCCTTTCCTTTACGTTTTACGTCTTAAGGCTCCATACAAAGCCATAAGCCCTTAATCACTTGATTCCGAATTAGTTCATTAATTACAGAAGTCCAACTTCCTTAATCTAGGGTCCACAAACCCCTAATAGCCTACTATTTGCACAGAAAAGCTACTGTTCTTCGAAATCCCAGAATATCCAGATATTCCTCATGGCATATCCGGAATGCAATATCCGGATATGTCACTGACCATATCCGGATATACAATATCCGGATATCAAGGACCCATATCCGGATATCAATATCCGGATACCATATCCGGATATCAATATCCGGATATCAATATCCGGATATCAATATCCAGATATCTGCTTGACAAATATCCGGATATTTCACGACAGAATGCAGTTCTGCCTTTTCGTGAAGATATCCATTCAAGGTTCCATTTTTAACACTTCAACAAATTAAAACATGCATTTTTAGACCCTCTTTGGTTAACATTCTAGTTGGTTACTTACTTAACCCATTTACATGAAAAGACTTCACCTTTAAGCAACAAAAACTCATGATCAAAGGTTGAACAACTCACCAAAAGCTCAAAACAGAAAATGGAGATGCTCTTGGAGCTCACAACCAGCTCCCTAGGTTCTGACTTCACACCAAACGAAAATGCCTTCACAAAGGTTGGTTCTTTCTACACAAAGGTCACCACTTGGACCTCAAAATGCCACAAATATGGCTTCCGACCCTCAACCCACCCAAGGCCAGCAACCTCATCAACACATAGAGGCTGGAATCTCAGAAGTACACACTCACACTTCCTCACCATGCATGCTCTCAAGTGTTAAGGAGAAGAAATATGAAGGAAAAGGCCTCAAGGTTCAAGAAATGATGAAGGGGAGTGAAGAAGGCATCATGTAACAACCCGTTGTACACCGGTATTGTTAACATTAATTATGATATTAAGCGCAGTTACAATCACAACAGTTCATTTATAAAAATACGAGTAAACTTTTTCAGATTATTACGCGAACAATTAAAACATAAAAAGCGTAATAATTAAAAGGTGTGATCGCAACTGTAACACTAGCGGAAGACTTAATTAACTTGTTTTTACACTTTAATCTACTACATACAAGACACTAAGGGGTTCCCATAGACCCACTTAGCCAATTCCTCACTTTTACGTTTATACCACTTAACTGGACTTGCTAATTTATTTTTCTACGAACACAAAATAAAAATTCAAACTCAAACTCCAGGTTATCTTTTTTCCTTATTCAATTACCTTTCTAACAAGCTATCACACACTCGATTCTGAGCTCGTGAGCTCCGGTTATCGCCGTTTGAAGTTGGACAAACAACATTGCCTACCAACTCCAAAACAGCCTAAAACCTCCAATATTCATTGAATAAACTGTACCTAAACGCCTATCCAATGACTCTCAAACTTTAATACCATAAACTAGACACCTCAAACTTCGATTTGATATATCGTATGCTTAATTTGACCAAGTAACGAAGCGGGAATTAACTTCTCAAAACTACCTCAAATCTGCCAACAAAAACAGGGCAGAACAGGGCAGTGTGTTACAACAGCCCCCATGGGCTGCGCACACCACCAATGAACCTAGCATTTTGACACAACGTAGGGGACATCTTAAGCTTCAAAATGGCGTATGGCACGTCCCAATCGGACCACTATGGAGAGAGATACGCTCCTCCAAAGTTCACCCAAAAACTGCCAATTCTACAGAAAATTCGCCAGAGTTTCCTTTGTATTTCCTAAAATCCCCAAATTTGCATAACCTGTTTATCACCACTAATACACCTGAAATCCAACAAAAACCAATGGGTGGCACACACAAGGTCCAACAACGCCTTGGGGCACTTACAACCCAATCCAATATGCACTTAAACATAAACAGTTTACTTTCAATTCCTTTATAGTTTCAATCACTAACATCAATTTCATGCATAAATCATAATGTAGATAATCATAAACCTACAATAGGCCTAAAGCCCTTCCATCATATTACATACATCCATGGTACATTTACAATACTGGATTACATTTACATTTACAACTTTAACTTTAAACTAAAAATATTTACATCTTACAACTTCACTTGCCAAATACATACATAACTAAAATGACATGAAAACTAAACTTAGCCAAAATAACATGAACATAATGCTAATGGACTCCTCCTACATACATATACATGTTCATGCTCTAAGTCTAGCCTGGGCCAAATGGCCACCAAAAAGTACACTATACACCACCGCTCCACTCGTCATCATGCGGGCTTCTTGCCCGCTGCTCCGTGTCCACTGGTACATCCTGAAATAAATGCCCCGAGACGGGGTGAGATATACGGATATATCTCAGTAACCAAGAGGTTCTGGAGAAAACTCCGCCCAATGGTTCACTTCGATGTATACAAATAGCATAAAAACAACACCACTGTTATAAAACGGGATAAAGCAAGGGATTTAGAGAAAGGGGGATTATATCAGAACAACTACGACATGCGGGATGGTAGCTACCAATACCGCGCCATGTCCTCGGCTATACACCTATGGGTACTACCCTTGGCGTGTTCATAGAACAACCCACCAAGGTACCCCTTCCAACCATATACACCCGAGACAACCTAGTGTGCTCCTATCCGGATAACACACCACGACCCTGGGTCAACTGGAACTCCCTCTCGGAGACCTATCCAGTGGCAGTCCGGAAACACTTGCCCGAAGGCTAAAAATATCTACTGGCCAGAGATCTGGTACATAAGTACCCACTGTGATAATGCACATGCATGCTCATGCTGTTCTACACTACTCATACACACTTCCTACCGTTGCCATCAACTAGCAAGATGGAACACAAAAAGGGGAACAAGCCCCAGTACCAAGAGGTTACCTTTCTTTTTTTCTTTCACAAAGCTCCGCAGACTCCACTTGCAGCTTGCTTAACAGGGAACGCCTACACAGAGGACAATTCCACCCAATTAGAACTTTGAATCCACTCGAATTTCAACGTACATGTGTAAACCACAACACTTACCTCAATCCACTTGATCCAGGACCAAGGGCAATCCACTGTTTCACTGTTCCAAGTCTATGTCCACGTACGGCAACCTGTACAACCATGCACAGCCGTCAGTTTCAGTCACAATACGTCGAAACGCAAAAACGTCAAATTCCCCTACTCTCCCCCTATGGTTCGGCCATAATAGGGTTATTTAGGGTTTTATTTTTCTAAATTTTCTTTCTCATTTTATTTCACTTACTTAGGTTACCCAAAGGCTAGTTCAATCGCCGTTTTACGGTTTTACGACCTTTTCGCAACGTTTTGCGAATTATTACACTTTAGGCACATTTTGCCACTTTCAACACTTATCATTTTTACATTGATTCTTCCACATGCCAACCACCACACAACCCATCTAATGACTTTTCCATCACACAACACAACACCAAAGTGTTCTAAAACATCAATTTGCTCAATTGTACATAAATGGCCTAATCTTGGTTAGTCCAAACCAAGGATTTCCACTCAATTCCTATGGCCCACAACTCACACAATCACTTCCTAACATCATATAATCACACTACAATTCACTATACCACACATTAACACAAAAGTCAAAAATTCCATTCCATGAACCCATTTTTTTTCTAAGTTAAAAATCCATTTTTTCGCTTAAAATTTTCATTGCATTTCTAGCATTAATACATCATTCTAAGACATTATTATCTAATAGACATTTTCCATTTGAGCTCTCTAACACCACATATCACAAAATCCCTCTTTAGGGTCAATAATCAAAACTCAAAATTTAACCAATGAAATGTTGAAATAACTTACCCAATTGCACGGTATATGGCTCCACCTAAGTATACTCCACCATTGGAGCATTTGAAAGCATCATGATCACCCTTTTATCCCTTGAAAACCGCACCTAAATGGGCAAGGATCTCCTCACACACTCAATTTCAAGGCTAAACAAGGCTACCAATGGGTTTAGGAGGTGTTTTCCATTAAGATTCAACACAAACTTTGTTGAATTTGGTTGAGAATTGGTTGGCTAGGGAGAAAGAAGAAATTTGCGCACATGGAGGCCAAGGGGCTGTGATTTGCGGCTGGAAGGAGAAGAAGACCGAGGAAAATGAAGATGAACAGGGCATTCTAGTGTTTTTATTAACTTTAACTGGGTACCAGATCCCACGTGATTTAAAACTCACCCGAATTTCCCTCCGGTCATCACTAAAATTCACTATTTAAAAACCTAATGAGAAATTATAATTTTTCATCTTAACAAAATCCTTTAATTTTACTCTTTCAGATAAAAATTTGGAGCTTTCCGGTTGTTCGGAAAAACACTGCTTTAAGGTACAGCGCGCTCCGTTAACAAACTTCCACAAATTGACTTAAATCCCTCAAATATTATCAGAAATCATATTTCCTATTTCTATGGACCATTTAAAATTAATATTTGAAACCTAGAGCTCAAAATTCCACTGGCACGTTTTACGGTGCAATCTGACTGCGGTATTTTTACCCGCTAAAAACACTATTCACTGATTTTTCTGAAACTTGCCTATCCACTCAATTTTTCGTTCTGAATCCATTTCCAGGCTTATTTTTATCATCTGAGACCTCCTGCTCAATTTTTACCTTCCTAGGGTTGCGTGTTGGCTAATTACCTTTTTGCCCTTTCTTTGTATTTTGGCCTATTCTTTGGGATTTTCACTAATCCTTCACCTAATTTCTCACTTAACACTTTAATTACTTATTTTAGAATTGTGAGGTGTTATACATCAAGTCAGCAAGGTGGCTCCAAACTCAGAGGGAAATCACGTAGGAAAAGATGCACCTAGGGTTTTGTGCCCTTAACATGCATATAAATAGCCAAAACAACTTAAACGCGCAGTATTAGCCTTAATAGCTACGCAAAAGATCTTGATCCCAAACTTTGGAATCTTAACCTACTCATTTTTCTAAGAATTATCATTTTTTTATTTTATTTTTCTGAGCACCTTTCCGGTACGCGCTTTTCCATAGTCAGTATCAGTTCTGGCATCAGATCTCATTATTTTGACTTGAAACTCGTTTTACAAGTCCTACATATTATTTTAGTAATTATCATGCACTTATTATAATTTTCCGGGATACTTTTTCGGTACGCATTTATACCGACTAGCAAAACCGGTATCTGCACTTTTCTTCCGAAAAGCGACTTTCAGCATTCTTACCCACTAATTATAATTATTAAAGCCTCATTATAATTATTAGGGTCTAATTATAATTATTAAATTAATTACCTTAATTAGCCTCATCAAAATTTTGTCAAAATCAGAATATACCTGTCTCGAAACTCCGGATACTGCTGGAGAAGCTCGTCCTCTCGCTCCCAGGCACACTCCTCAGGAGTTCTTCCTGACCATTGCACTTTGACCATCGGAATGATCTTGCTCCTCAGCTGCTTCTCGCCACGATCGAGAATCTTGAGTGGTTCGACAGGAGTCTTTAAGTTCTCCCGGACCTCCACATCATCCGGTTGCACCACGTGCGAAGGATCTGCCACGTGCTTCCGAAGCTGAGACAAGTCAAACATGTCGTGGATGTTGGCTAAGTTCGGAGGCAAGGCAAGTCGATAGGCAACAGGTCCTACTCTACCAAGGATTTGATATGGCCCAATAAATCACGGGCTCAACTTCCTCACTCCGAGTGCTCGTCCAACACCGGTGACAGGTGAAAGTCTCACAAACACGTGCTCACCCTCACTGAACTCCAGTGGATGATGCTTGACATCATAGTAACTCTTCTGGCGATTCTGTGCCTACTTTAGCTTCTCTTTGATCATCTGGATCTGTTGGGTAGTATCTTGGACGAAGTCCAAGCCAAAATACTCTTTATCCCCAACCTTAGACCAGCAGGTAGGTGTACAACACCTCCGACCGTACAACGCCTCAAAGGGTGCCATGCCCAGGCTAGCATTAAAATTGTTGTTATACGAAAACTCCACCAAAGGAAGGTACCTATCCCATGCCGAGCCCTGCTCCAACGTGCAAGCCCGCAACATGTCCTCCAAGGTCTGGATCGTCCTCTTAGTCTGTCCATCAGTCCGAGGGTGATAGGCTGTACTCAGTCTCAACTGCATACCAAAAGCTCCTTGCAGCGTCTCCCAGAACCGAGATGTGAACTTCGGTTCCCTATCACTGATGATACTCTCGGGCACCCCGTGAAGCTTCACGATCTCGCGAACGTACAGTCTGGCCAACTGCTCTGTAGTGAAGCTCACCTTCACTAGAAGAAAATGGGCAGACTTCGTCAGGCTGTCCATAATGGCCCAAATCGAGTCACAACCAACCTGAGTCTTGGGCAAACCCACAACGAAGTCCATGGAAATGCTCTCCCATTTCCACTCTGGAATCTCAAGAGGTTGAAGTTTACCAGACGGCTTCTGGTGTTCAATCTTCACTTTCTGACAAATCAAACACTTGGACACGAAAACAACAACATCTTTCTTCATGCCCGACCACCAGAAGTTCTTCTTCAAATCTTGATACATCTTTGTAGCACAAGGATGGATAGAAAATTGACCCTTATGGCCTTCTGCCATAACCTCTTCGGTCAACGGACCTCGAGGAACCACAAACCTCTGCTGAAACATCAGAAGTCCATCCTCATTCCAAGATACACCATCTTGGTTCTTCACATAATCCAGGCACTCTCTCTGAACTTGCGCCTCTTTGATCTTTTCCAACAGCTCGTTCACAACGTTTGCTGCCTCCAACTCGAAAAGTGCACTCTCGAACGGACTGGTCACTGCCAACTTCTGGAACTTCGCAACCACACCAAAGTTACAAAGTAACGAACTGGACAAGCTCCCGGATTTCCGGCTCAAAGCATCGGCTACCACATTGGCTTTACTAGGATGGTACTTCAGCTCAAAGTCGTAATCCTTCAGGAATTCCACCAATCTTCTCTGCCTCATGTTCAACTCCTTCTGGTCAAACAGATACTTCAAGCTCTTGTGGTCACTAACACCACAAACTGCATACCGAACAGATAATGCCTCCAAATCTTGAAAGCAAACACGATCGCAGCCAGCTCCAAATCATGAGTCGGGTAGTTCACCTCATGAGGCTTCAACTTCCTCGAAGCAAAAGCAACAGCTCTACCAGACTGCATCAACACACAACCCATCCCCTTACCAGAAGCATCACAGTAAAGCTCAAACTGCTCCTCAGGATTAGGAAGGACCAACACTAGAGAAGTAGTCAATCTCTCCTTCAACTCCTGGAAGCACTCGTCACACTCGTGAGTCCACACAAATGGAGTCTCCTTCCGAGTAAGACGAGTCAAAGGGAGAACCATCGTGGAGAAACCCTTGATGAACCTCCGATAGTAACCTGCCAAACCCAGGAAACTCCGCACTTCCGTAACTGTTTTGGGCCTCTCCCAATCCAGCACGACCTCGATCTTGTTGGGATCCACTACAACTCCATCTGCTGAAATCACATGCACCAGAAACTTGACTGATTTGAGCCAAAACTCACACTTAGAAGGCTTAGCATAAAGCTTTTTCTCCTTTAGAACTTGCAGAACAATCCTCAGATGCTTTGCATGCGCCTCCTCAGTCTTGGAGTAAATCAGGATGTCATCAATGAAGACTATCACAAACTGATCCAGAAACGGCTAGAAAATCCTGTTCATGTAATCCATGAACACTGCCGGTGCATTTGTGAGTACAAAAGGAATCACCAAATACTCAAAGTGATCGTATCTCAAACGAAACGCGGTCTTCGGGACATCCTCCGGCTTCACCCGAATCTGATGGTATTCGGACCAGAGATCGATCTTAGAATACACACAAGCGCCCCTGAGCTGATCCAACAAATCATCAATCCGAGGAAGGGGATACTTGTTCTTGATCGTCACCTTGTTCAACTGCCGGTAATCGGTGCACAATCGCATTGTCCCGTCCTTCTTCTTCACAAAAATGACCGGTGCTCCCCAAGGAGACACACTCGGCCGGATGAAATCTTTCGCTAAAAGATCCTCGATATGCTTCTTCAGCTCGGCCAACTCCGGTGGTGACATCCGATATGGAGCTAAAGAAATTGGCCCCACACCAGGCAACAAATCAATGGAGAACTCTATCTCCCGCTGTGGTGGAAACTCAGGAATCTCCTCAGGAAACACCTCCAGGAACTCTCCCACCACAGGAATGCTAGTGATATCCTCCTGTGTCCCACTCACCAAACCTCCCAACATGACATATCCGAATGCCCCTGCTCTCAAGGCCCTCCTAGCCTGCAACACTAAAATATATGGCGAGGAACTAGCTGTGGAATCACACAGAGACATCACCATGCGCTTTGCACAGCAATCGATCAGTGCACAATTTCTAGACAACCAATCCATGCCCAGAATAATTTCCAAGTTGGCCATCGGCAACCCTATCATATCTACTGAGAACTCCATTCCACTCAAACGCTACATCACGGTGAACAGTAGAAGAATCACAAATTTCTCCGGTGGCGGTAGTGACTCGCAGCGGTGGAGAAAGCACAGACCTGGGCAGCTCAAGCCCCAAGGCAATCGGGGTTGCCACAAACGAATGCGTAGCCCCGGAACCAAACAACACATCAACAGAAGAATCACCAATAGACACAGTACCTCTAAAAGGTTCGGAGCGCGGTCCGACTGCTGCCTATCCAAGGTGTACACTCGCCCCGTAGCAGGTGGCAGTGTAGGTGCAGAAGTAGAAGCCATCGGAACCATCTGCAAAGGAACTGCCTGAACAGCTGCAGCTCTCGCCGTCAGCCAAAGAAAGATTGACCAAATTCGAATATATATTCAATAATAAAAAATAAAAAAAACCCACGAACGGAAGAAGCAAATTCAGGAGTCTGATTTTCTACAGCGGATTCAAACGATGGATTAAATTGTTCAGGAGAATTATAACAGGAAGATTTCGAAAGTCCAGTGTTTCTTCTCTTCCGCGTCGACATTTGCAATTTGGAAGAAAGTTTTGTATTAACGCTGGAGCACAAAGAAAGAGGATGCTTAAGAGTCAATATGATGTTTCTCCTATAGCATCTTTGCTCTCCTATCAGTCTCAACGTGAAATGCAACTACTGTTCCACCTCTTCTCTTGCTTCAACATCATGATAATCGAGGTTGCTTTTTTCTCTGCTCAATAACTCATCGCTGTACTCTATAAATGTCTACCAAACAATTCTAATGATGATACACCAAAAATAAAAAGTATGCTTCAAGCCAATTGATGTTTTCAATGTAAATGCTTTGTATTCTTATAAGGAATATGAAAAGATTGTCATATACTTAAAACAAACCTGGATATAATTTTGTTTTTTTTAATTTATTTTAAAATAGTACATAAAAGATTTACTAATTAAACATTAAATATAATAAAATGATATCTGAAAAAGTAAGAAATTATTAATTATATTATATTTGTTAATGCATTTTATATATTCTGAATACTATTTTATGAAAAGAAGTAATGATTTATTGAAGAAAAAAAAACCAAATTCATGTAATTAAAGCACACTAATGCTTTTTTTTTTGGGTAACCAACTTTTTGAAAAAATAACAATATCCCACTCACATCATTTAATTTTGTCCAATAGTTAGTTATTTGAAATTGCAGATTTGAATGTATTTATAATTCCTCGTAACCAAATTTTTATATCTTTATTTTTATAGGGGAATGATATTCTTACTAACAAAAAAATATACTACCATCTTACTACCTTCATAATTTCCATTGGATCCAAGAGAGACAATGTTGAAAAGATTTTGAAGAGAAAGAAAATATGAATCCAATGGTGATTGTGGAGGTAATAGGTTGGTAGAGAATTTTTTTGGTAGTAAGAATATCCCTCCCCATTTTTATATAGTTGACGATTGTTTATTAACAAACGGGATTTGTTAATCTTCTAACATTTATTACCCAACAAAAATTTTAAGATCTTTGTTTTTAGTACTGATGAATAGATTATTATTTAAATAAAATTATATTAAGATGTTAGTTGTTTAAAGTAATTCAATATTTTAATTATTTGATTATCAATATAACTATGTTTCTATTAATACTTATAAAGATCATGCTTCATATATGGAACCATTTTGTTTTAGACCATTACATATATGAAAATGCCATTAATATTTTAACCAAAAAAATAATTAAAATATTATGTATACAATTCCATATATTACTTAGGAGCACTATTAGTGTTTATAAACTGACCAATATATTATGATGTTAGTTCTTTAACGTAATTCAACTGATTTATATTTGATTATCAATATAACTGTATTTTTATTAATACTTATAAAGATCATACTTCATATATGGAATCATTTTGTTTTAGACCATTTCGTATATGCTAATGCCATTAATATTTTAACAAAAAAAATTAAAATTTTATGTATACAAATCTGAATATTACTTAGGAGCATTATTATTGTTTATAAACTGACCAATATATTATGATGACATTGGTTAGAGGCTATTTGAATGTATTCATAGCATATGTAGTTATTCGTTTACCATAAAAAAGAGAGAGTAAAAGCTCACTTTATTTATTTCACATGATCTATCAAAATATTTTGATTATTCAATTAGTTTTCCAATTACTAAGTATAACAACCGTATATAAAAATAGTTTTTTTCAATTAAATCTCTGCGATGGCCCCCTTTATTTGTTATTTTTTTTAATACTCGATAACACTAATCAAATTATGGAGAAAATTCCAGACATTCAAATCACAATACTAATTGAAGATAAACAGAGAATAGAAATTAACAACATAAAAACTAAACTTAAATAAATATCCACAAATTATAGACCAGAAATACACCAAAAGGAAACGAAAAAATGCAGGGCAATTTCCAAAATTCAAACACTGCAGACTGCGTTGCAAAACATCATCTATAATCATCTCCTTCAATTGACTTAAACCATGATCATTAAACGAAATGGGTAAATTTTGAAGTCCGCCTTGCAAAACTCACACATCTTCATCATTGTGCTAACTCCACAATGATCGTACGAAGAGAGTTCATCTTCCCATATTTTCAATTGGCATTTGTCTAGTTTGCAGATTGGTGACCCTTCACAAACAAACTTTCTTCTCACCCACAGGCCTCTAACGAAAAGTCTAACATTAAACTTGCACAGAGAAACAAAGCATGATTGATTCAACAAACGAAAAATTTCAAATCCCTCCGACCTTTGAGTTTCATCAACCCCTGACATCAGTATCATTAAGTATAGGTAGCTAGCATCTTTGTGACCTTTCAGTGATGCTTGCTTAATATGATCAAGGGTTGTATATATGGTTTCTGGGGTTGAAGATTCACAAAAGTAATTAACAACACCCTCACGAAGGAACACATTAGGATTCTCATTCTCTCGACAACGTTGGATGAAATAGTTTACTCGATTCCTCTTTAATATTTTTGCTTGGTCGAAGGCATCCTCACTGCTTGCCTCATGTTGATGAAAGAATGGTTAGGCTTCTATTACCCACTCCAACAGACCATCATCAAACTTTTCAAAGGAGACACTTTCGTATACATCATCAGATTCTGCAAGTTCGAGGAAGTCCTTGCATGTTAGCTTCATGCTAGTCATGTCTTCCAAAGAACGGGATGCAATCTTCCGAAATATTACTAATATCACTTCGGATAGGAGGCTTGACAGCGACACAACATTGATCATCTCCATTTTTAAGCACTTGTTTGAGGATGAAGTAGCCATGCAACTTGGTTTTTTTGTTGGATATTGAATATTGTTGATAAATTGAGATGGACTAATGCATATGAACTAATACAGACTCAAACACCGCGAAATGAAGTAATACATTTGAGAGAAACGAAGAGACGATTGACGATGGCGGTACATTGTAATTATGGCTTATCATTATCCATGTGCAGATAACTTGGAAAATGAAACGCCGCCCTTTTTTCATTTTTCAGATATCGGTTTAGAAATACGAAGCGTTGGTGGAGTAGGTAATCAGTCAAATGGGGTTATCAGAAAAGAAAAAAAATCAATAAATATAAAATCTGAATGAGACAGATGGACGATGGAACGTCATCTTCTTCCTTCCAGTTCTTCTTCCACTTTTTTTTTTTGTTTTTTTTTTCAAACAACATATATAGCCATAATTAATTAAACATTACTTACAACTGTAACAATGTTATCTGATACATTATGAATCTTTATTTTTTGAAAAAAATATTTGTTAATGCATAAAATTTTGTATTTTGTTTATTTTTTGAATCAAAATTAATCAAATTTATATAAAAATTCAGACATTGAAGTGGTATAAAAATAAATCTTATATTTTTTGTTTATTTTAAATAGACAAAAAATCAGTATTATTAATAGTATTTAGAAAGAAAAAATTATTTAATGAAATAAGCATATTCATCATTTGTTGGGAAACCAACTTTTTGAAAAAAATACCATATTTAACGCTCTTTAAAAAAAATTGTATTTAATTTTGTTGGTAACAGAACTTTAATGAGTGGTATAAAAATAAATCTTTTATTTTTTGTTTAATTTCAGTAGCTAAAAATTCAGTATTATTAATACCATTTTGAAAAAAAAAAGTGATTACTTAATGAAAGAAGCATATTCATCATTTGTTGGGAAACCAATCTTTTGAAAAAAATACCATATCCAACGCTGATTGTTTAATTATTCCAATAAATCGATATTTGAATTTAAAAAAAATGTGTTTATTTTTGTTGGTAACAGAAGTTTAATGGTATAATTAATATTTTTAATTAGGTTATATAATTTTGTTATTTAATTTATTTATTATACAGAACCTTAAATATATACACACATGGTATAAAATCATTAGTTGAATTTAAATTCAAAATGTATTTGTTTTTTTTGGTAACAGAAGTTTAATGATATAATTAATATTTTTAATTTGGTTATATAATTTTTTTATTTAATTTATTTATTATACAGAATCTTAAATATATAAATGAGGTGTATAAAATCATTAGTTGAATTTAAATTCAAAAATGTATTTATACAATATTACAATGAGGAATGTTTTTCTACAAAAAAAGGTCATATAATGACAAGTCACAAATGCAGCGTTCATGAAGTTTCATTTGTTGTGAAAACTCATGAGTAATTATGGTGAATCTCCAAACACACGTAATAAAATATATTAATATGCATACGGAAATTGTTATAAGAGAAATATTAGCAAAAAAAAATTGGATTAAACAATTCAAAAGATCTCATCCTATATAAGATGTTCAACAAAATATGAAATGCATACTTCAAAATTAAATCGTCCAAGATGAAAAAACCAAACATCCAAATAAATTAAAAGACAAAACATAACAAAATCAAAATAATTATTATTATCAGTGTCAATTACGTAGTATAAGAAAACATTAAAAATCAAAATAATTTGTTCGACAAAATATCTCACCTTAGTTGATAATCACTCCAAATGTTTTTGGCAGTTTTTACAAAACCATTTCTCAAAATCTTCACAAACAGAATACGAGCATTTCTTACAGGATTTGTACCACAAGTTGTATTTACTCTCAATTGCTTTGATAGTTCCGTGAGCAATACATGTACTAACCTGAAAAAAAAAATATAACATTAACGACAATTAAAAATAAATAAAAATAATTTAAAAGATAGCATAACTTTATCCCAATCACAAATATTCACCTCGGTAGAAATTTTAATATCAGTAATACACTTTCTTTATGCATTTTAAGAAAATCATTCTCAAAGGAATATGTCGATTGAGTAGACAACTGGGACAATCCACAAATACAATCCGCAGGAACATTT